>WBMZ01000307.1:0-33033 GCA_013400975.1 Atrichornis clamosus
CCCTCTGGATGCCCCTCCTTCCCTCCAGCATGCTGACCTCACCAGACAGTTTGTTGTCACCAGCAAACTTGCTGTGGGTGCCTCACTCCCAACTGCCCCTGTCACCGACAGAGATGTTAAACAGCACCAGTCCCAATGGATTATGTTAATGGAGTATGGTGAGGTGGAATGAGACAATTGGATACAGTGATGGAAAAGGTAAATAGAAATAACATTGCTCAGTGTAAGAGTAGTGTCAGCACTTCTGGGAAATTAGTGTGGGTGGTTTGTAGCCATCCTGGAAGAACTAAGGGAAGGTGGTTATTGAGTGGACATTGAAGACTTTTTGTTGCTTCTTCCAAGTGTGGAGACAATCCAGTAGAAAATACTCGGATATTTTTTTAGTACGTTTATTGAAGGTAGTGCTGACCTTTTGGATGAAGATGAGAGTCAGTAGCTGGAGCATGGTGTCCTGTTTCCTCAAGCAGGAGGAAGGTGGTGATGTTTGAGGCTATGAAGAACTTCCCAGTAAACAGATTTGAGGAAGGGGAAAAAGTCAAAGGGATACTGCTGCGTCCCTTAGAGAAAAGGGTTATGGAAGTCCAACAGACAGCACAGTGAGACGGATACAAAGGAAAAGATGTATCTCTGACTCTTGATTTCACAACATTGTCTGCCAGATTAAATACTGCTGATATTCATAAACTCATTTCAGCTGAAGATACTTGGAAGTGTGGGAATGAATAATTTGAGGCTGAGTTGCCTGAGAAAATATGGAATTCTACCCTTTGCTTTCAGGTTTAATCATTGGATCACAACGTGCCTGTTGGTAGGTGTCACTTTTCTATGCCTGTGGAAATGCAGAGTAGGTTCCTTTGGACTCTTGTGCATAAGGATTGTCCCAAAACAGTTCATTGTTGAGATAATGAATGACAAACTGAAATCATCCAGATGCCTGAAAAAGAAATTAGAAAATGTGTTGAGAGATTCTGGAACAGTGTTCATTCCTTATCAGATGGAACCAGTAGCTCATGTCAGAAGTGCTTTGCTCTCAAGTGCTTTGGGCCCAGGTTTTTAATTTGCTATGCTTTAACACTATTTACTGGGAGGGTGAAAGAATGAGGGAAGCAGGAGGCTGGGCAGAAAGACTGAGGTGGATCGGGAGAGGGAAGGCAAGAGCAAATCACCCTATCTGATGCAGCCAGGCTGACTGCTACCCATTAGTCATTTCTGCTCAGTGAAAACCTTTCCAGAGGGGAATTCTTCAGATAAGGATTGACTGATGGGCAACAGAGCTTGTGTTTTCTCCCGCATCTGAGCCATGGTCCCTCAATCCTTTGCCATTAATAATGTGCTGATTTCACTCTTTTTGTGCATTTGTGAGCAATATTTTGTGCTGCTCTGTTTTTAGAGCCCACGGCCACAGCCGTGCTGGAGATGGTTGTTGTACACTCCAGCCTGACACACGAACAGCCATGTGTTTGCACACTTACTGCCCGGTGGGAGTCATGGGATGGTTTGGGTTGGAAGGGACCTTAAAGTCCATCCTGTTCAAACCCCTGCCGTGGGCCTCCTTCTGCTAGACCAGGTTGCTCCAAGCCCCGTCCAGCCTGGCCTTGGACACTTCCACGGGTCCAGGTCAGTCACAGCTCCTCTGGGCAGCCTGTGCCAGGGCCTCACCACCCTCATAGGGAGGAATTCCTTCCCAGTATCCCATCTTATCCTGGTCTCTCTTAGTTCAATGCCATCACCCCGTGTTCTGTCACTACATATCCCTGTAGAAAGGTGATATCACTTGTGTTGAAAAGATTTTGTCAAACTGCAGTTATTTCCCTGGAAGAATTGTTTGCATCCCATCATACGCCCTGGTGTTGGCAGAGCTGAGCAGATAATAACTAAATGGCAGGTAAATCACTCTTCAGATGTTGCTTTTAGGAAGTGTCCAAGTAGAGGAGTGTTAATCAGGAAGGTCAGGAAATGCAGCACATAAAATGTAAAAATAGCTGCAAGGTGCTTTCTCTGCATTCAGGATTTTTCTGAATTTTCTGATTAAAGTTTCCCATGAAAATATGCCTGTGGGAGATAAGGAAGTTATTTACAAGCAAAGGGAAGGAGCTATTATGCCTGAAATCAGATTGCAGCTGTGGCAGCGCTTCCAAACACATCCATGGAGCCTTTGCTGGTAGCCCATGAACTGCTGGTGCCATGGGTCTGCCTCTTTCCCTCTCCCAGGGCTCATGGGGGCCCTGGAGGGCAGCTGAAGCACACGGCATGAAAGAATAGTGTTGGGCAGGTGAGTGATGGCATTGCCATTGGGAAGCTGGACCACCACACATGCAGGAAGGGGAGTAACGATCCCCATGACCATCTCAGAATTAGTCCATGACCCGTGGTTTGTGGAGAAGGTGGAAGGAGACTCAGTGGAAGATGGTTCATCTTCAGGCTGGTACCACGGTTCGCAGTTAAAAAGCCATTTCCCATAGATTTGGGTTTCTGCTCTGGCATCCAGCTCCGGAGGAAGATCATCATTTATAGACTCCAGCGAGGTTGTCTAGTACATTTTATCAATAGTTTGTTTTCAAAGTTTAAAGTTCTCTGAAAAGCTATGAGAAGACATCTCTTTGTGCATATTCCAGTTCTTTAGTGAATGATCTCCAGTTATGGGCATGTAGGAGAATGGATACATTAATAGTTTCTGCTGTTTTAAACAGAGATATTTGAGTGTTCAGTCTTCTTGATATGCGTGTGGCTAAAGAGCTGAGGGAGGAAAAATTAATGTAATTGCTCAAGATGCTGTAATCTGCCTCTAAACAATTTTAAGTTTAAAAAATAGAAGAAATTTCATGTGTGTTCGTGTTGAGTATTGATCCAACTTCACTTTGCTTCCCTTGTGTAAAGCGTAAGGAAGGAAGTACGAGACATTCTCAATAGTACTAAGACTTATTTTTCTTTAAGTCGCACTAATGAAAAGTGTGTTTCCTTCACAGAATACAATTATTTTGTTGAATTGCTATTCAGTCTCCTTGTTCCCACAATAGGCCTTTTTGCTTCTTCCTATTTTGCTCCGTGTTGCTGCTAGGAAACCACTCATCCGCATCTGAGAAGCACAATTAAGTGTCCCTGATACAGCATAGCTTCCATTATATGCCAACAGAAAGAAGATATCAAAAGGATTCCTAAAATAAGGTCCAAAGCTGACAGGGATATTTAGGATGGGGACTTCATGTGTAAGAATCTGCTGGTGCATTGAGTGGCATGACTGCTTAATGAGAAGGAATATGTCTTCTTAATGAGGAGGCTCCAACCTTTAAAGCGTCTTGTTCCCAGCAAGCTCAGGGACCATAAGCAAGGAATCTTTGTTTTGTGTATTTTTTTTTATTATAGTGTATGTTCTCCTACGCACAGCTCCAGATGGATGCAGCTTCATTGGCAGAACAACTCCTAAAAGGCACCTACATGCCAGCAAAAGTTGCTAAATCCATTCTTTCAGTGATAGTGAACAAAGTATCAAAGTCAACTGGTCGTGTAGGTTTTGTTCTTGTTTGCTGATTTGGTTTGGGGGCTTTTTTGCATGTTTCTCCTCTCCATCTTTATAAATAAAGGTCTCAAAGTGTATCAACATGAGCATTTGGTTTGAATCAGGAGCATTTCTGTGAAGCAGATCTCCTGTATGTCCCCACCACGGTACCTTGGGTCAGATCTTGAGCAGACTCAGGTGTCTGAACTGGTCTGTTTTGGGCATACCCCAAACCTGAGGTAGTTCAGGGCTGTGCCGGTTTGCTTCAGCCACGACCCAGTCACATTTAGCTCAAAGTTATCCTAAAATATATTGGGGGATGTGCCCCAAACTGGTTCCAGCATGGCCATCATCTTCTTAGCACCAGATGTTCTCTGCTGACATTGTTGATAATGACATTATTTCCTCAGTAGGACTAATGAGACATTATTTTCTCCAAGGCCTATTTATTTATTTCTAGAAAAAGCCCCTAAAGCCTCACAAGTTTTATTTTATTTTCAAACTCTTCTCTCAAGAGTTTTGAGTTTGGCCGAAATGTGTTAGCAAGCCCGAAATTATTGCAAATACTGTCTTTTCCTTCACACTTATGATATCACCCCTGCTGTCTAACAACAGGAGAGGAAGTTAAATAAATTTCTGAGGCTAAAAAGCACAGTCTGATGATGATTTCATAGAAAACACCAGTCCTGGAGCCTGCGCTTGTTCTGTTTTGACGCACAGTTCTATTTTTGGCTGCCTTCTGTAGCACAAAGAAAGCAAAGAGCACCAAATGGGTTTTCATCTGCACGTTAATTGTTCATGTATCTCAGTTTGGCAACTAAAGGACTTAATTGCTATCGACTCTGTTCCTCTTCTTCATTCAACGTTGCGTCTTCTTCCCCCTCTGCTCAACAGCTTGCAAGTGCAATGGCCACGCGTCCGTCTGCAACACAAACACAGGGAAATGTTTCTGCACAACGAAGGGAATCAAAGGAGATGAGTGTCAACTGTGAGTTTGTTTAACTTTGTTATTTGAAATCAAGAAGTTGTGCACGTACCACCTTGGAACCCTCCCTATTTTTTACTGGTTGTGTTTACGGTGTCTCTGCTCTTTTCTTCCTCCTGACAGTTGACTGACTGCACTGAGGGTGCAGCCAGCCGTGCTTCCCCTGGGGACTATCATGAACAGAACAATTTCCAGAGGAATTCCATCTTTAAAAACACTTCAACTGGGAATGTCATGTAGAAGGGATGGGTGAAAAAATAAAGTCCCCACCCCCCAAACTATACACAGAATCACAGAATGGTTTGTGTTGGAAGGGACCTCAAGGCTCGTCCCGTTCCACCCCCTGCCATGGGCAGGGACGGCTCCCACTGTCCCAGGGTGCTCCAGGCCCTGTCCAGCCTGGCCTTGGACACTTCCAGGGCTCCAGGGGCAGCCACAGCTGCTCTGGGCACCCTGTGCCAGGGCCTGCCCACCCTCCCAGGGAACAATTCCTTCCCAATATCCCATCTATCCCTGCCCTCTGGCAGTGGGAAGCCATTCCCTGTGTCCTGTCCCTCCATCCCTTGTCCCAGTCCCTCTCCAGCTCTCCCGGAGCCCCTTGAGGCTCTGGAAGGGGCTCTGAGCTCTCCTGGGATCCTTCCCTTCTCCAGGGGAACATTCCCAGCTCTCCCAGCCTGGCTCCAGAGCAGAGGGGCTCCAGCCCTGGGAGCAGCTCCCTGGCTCCTCTGGACTTGCTCCACTTTGCTTTATCCCTTAATAGTTTCTTTTTAATTGGTAGATTTTACTGTCTGTGCTCTCTGATGCTGTTCTGGGGGAGTGTAAATAGATCTGAAATGAGCCTTTGACATTCAAGCAGTTTAATGGAGCAGTTTTAGAGCAACAAATTTGCTGGAGGTTTGTCTGTAACATAACAGGAATGCTTTTAGTATAATGTTAGTGGAAATAATTTAATTCCAAATAATTTCATTGCCAGGTTTATTTTTAAAGCATTGTTCACATGAGTAAACATTTATAGGATAGAACCTGGAATAGCAGTAAATGACTGAGCTAATCCAGTTCCATGCATTGTGAAGAGTTAAGAAATACCTTCCAAGTGGATGCAAAGGTTAATATCCAGAATTTTATATCTCATTTTTGCTGCATGCAAGTTGGACTTGCAGGGAATGTGGAATTTCTTCATCAGCCTAGTATAGCTCAGACATTTGTCTTTAATCGTGTGCTGTTATCAGCACAAGTTGTGTTTTCTGATATATAGTGGCTGGGAATAAATAGAACTGCAAAAAAAAATCTATTTATTAAAAAATATGTATTCTTTTTAGGTGTGAAGTCGAAAACAGATACCAGGGAAATCCACTTAAAGGGACGTGTTACTGTGAGTACCCTTGGGGTTTTGTTTGGAGATAAAAATGTACTTGAAGTTTAAAATACCTTATTTAAAACTTGCTTTAGTTGCCTCAGCATATGTTTAAAATATGAGGGATTAAGGGAAGGACTGAAAAATAGCTCTAAAAACTTTCACTATTCTAAAATGTATTGTTTAAAGAGAATGAAAATGCTTTTTTTGATAAGGTCTGTGTGATGATTGGATCTTTTGAACACAGTTTTGAATGTTTTTCATATGACTGAGATGAAAACTGGTCCTTTGGAGAGCACTCTAAAATATATTCCTAATAGGTAAAAACCAAACAATGTCTTCAGAATTTTTATAAATGCAAAATACTATTTATTTTAAATTCTGGTCCAAGTTAGAATGGATTTCAAAATTGCCACATTTCGTCTGAAATGAGCAGTTGGATTCCCATGCAGTTCCAGAAGATTCTTTGCCAAGATTTGGATTACCTAATGGAAACTTTCCAGCTTCTATTTACAAATATTAGCAATCAGCAGTCTGGTAGGCATGGAGAGATGGAATCTTAAATTACATAAAGTCTCAAATAGTGGTTTTGTGCAACACAGAAATTACCAACTGGCTGATTTTGCCTAATTTGAATTCTGCTTGTGTGGCCAAACAAGGGCACTGGTGGCTTCTCATGACAATCTCTGTGCAAGAATGACTAAATTTCTTGCTGAAATGGCAGGGACAGTTAAATAGACAAAACGTGTGGAAAGGCAGAACTTCCCAACTCTTACAAGGAAGAACCTTGTGCTCTCCAGATCCAGTCTTGCTTGGTTTCATTCCTTGAACATTGCTTGGTGCTTCGTTGTGGATAGACATCAGCAGCCTGTCTGGCTTGTGTCTGTCCAACAAGCAGGAAGCAATTAGGAGAAAAATAACACCTGATGTATAGATCCCTGTTTATTATTGTTTGGAATATCTCTGCACGGCTTCAGGACTATGTGCAAGTCATAGTAGTGTGTTTTAATAAAAGGTTACTGAGATTGGTGAGTACATACCCACAAGTGGCTGTTCATTATACCCAGGCAGGGCACGTGGGAGCAGGGAAGGACTTCCAGACAGACCAAAGGCTGGTCCGGGCATGCCTGGGTGGGATGTGTCCTGGAGCAGGATGGCAACTGGGTCCATCAGCAACCAGCTGCTCGGAGAAATTCTCCCAGGAAAATCCACTGATTTGCAGAAACTTGTAATGGGGGGGACCGTTGTCCCCTTCCAAGGGGGAATTATACATCTGTTTAAGTTTTCCACTATTCCCTTAGATGTAGAGGTATTGCAGGCTGCAAAACTAAATCTTCTGGCTTGTTTTTTACAGTGTGTAGGTAGGAACATTGATTTAGATCAAGGCTGGAGGCTGTTGCCTGACAAATAAAAGCCACCTCTCTTCCCCCTCTAGGCTGAACTCCAGGAGTTTTTGGTCCCTTATGTGGGATCATACGTAGGTTGGAATAATTTGTAGCAGTGTCATGACAGCGTCATGTTGTCCTAGTTGTCCAAGAAACCCTGCAGTGACATCATGCCTTCCTTTACAGAAGTTACTTTATTCCCGGGGATGGGATAACTGTCTCCCTGCATTCCTTACAGATACTCTTCTCATTGACTATCAGTTCACCTTCAGCCTTTCCCAGGAGGATGATCGCTATTACACAGCAATCAACTTTGTAGCAACACCTGAAGAAGTAAGTTCTCTATTTTCCCTTTCAACTTTGTCCTTGGGGTGTTTCTTTGTCTTCCCTTGGCCCTGGAGGTGATGAACTGTTGTAGGTCTCCAGGTGCAGTCTCATGATATGAAAGGTGTGTCCAGCTCCATGGAGCTACCTGACCTTTTTGATCTTGCCTTGGCTGTGCAGTCCCAAATCATCACAGTAAAATTTCATAAGCAACCACAGTTGATTACAGTTGTTTGAACCACCTCTGAGGCATTCCAGCTTTTTAAAATTACAGAACAGTTTGGGTTGGAAGGGACCTTGAAACCCATCCAGTGCCTCCCCTGCCACGGGCAGGGACACCTCCCACTGTCCCAGGGTGCTCCAAGCCCTGTCCCACCTGGCCTTGGACACTTCCAGGGATCCAGGGGCAGCCACAGCTGCTCTGGGCACCCTGTGCCAGGGCCTCACCTCCCTCACAGGGAACAATTCCTTCCCAATATCCCATCTATCCCTGCCCTCTGGCAGTGGGAAGCCATTCCCCCTTGTCCTGTCCCTCCATCCTTTGTCCCTCCAGGCCCTTATCCAAAGTCCTTCTCCAGTTTTCTGGGAGCCCCTTTAGGCACTTCTTAGGTACTTCTCTTCTCCAGGCTGAATAATCCCATCTCTCTCAGGCTGTCTCTAGAGCAGAGATGTTTTGCTTGTTTCCACCCTATTTCTTGTGTCTCAGTTCTTCCTGTGATATTCTTTGCACATGACTTTTTTATTCTTTGTTATGTTTTCCTTGGGGAGGAGAATACTCCTTTCAGAAAATATAGTGCATAGTTTTTTGCTTGATGTATTTTCTTTAGGTAAGTAACAAATTCCAAGATAATATTTTGTAGCAAAGATTTCCTAGAAAACAGTACAGTAAAATTGCTTATCCTAAAAATGGGGTTTCTCTTTTGTTTTCTCCCTTTAGCAAAACAGAGACCTGGACATGTTCATCAATGCATCGAAAAACTTCAACCTCAACATTACTTGGTCCACAAGTTTTGCAGGTGAATTGAGGATGATCTAAGTTCCTTTGGAGCTTCTTTCAGTTATCAATTTTTGACAAATGCAAATTTGATTGGGAAAATGTGGAGGGGTTTTAACCTATGTACTTGTTACAAAGTGTTCTTTAATTGTCAGTCTGAGCGGGAGATAAGATGTTTAAAAAAAACTATGTTTTCCACATTAGTACTGTATTTTGGAAACATTAAAGGTGCAAATTTGGTTTTTAACAATGCAACATCTTGGCACATGGTGGTTTTGATAATGCAGTGCAGCTTAAAATACTTGGTTTTGAATGAATAGTTAATTTTTTAACATCAGAATTTAGGATGGTTTACCCTTTTGTTTGTTATCTTAACTATACAGTGAAGCATGTTTTCTTATTACTTCTTACAACAGCAGGCACACAGGCTGGGGAGGAAATTCCCGTTGTTTCCAGAACCAATATAAAAGAATACAAGGACAGTTTCTCCAATGAGAAATTTGATTTCCGCAACAACCCGAACATCACGTTCTTTGTTTACGTCAGCAATTTCACCTGGCCCATAAAAATACAGGTAAGAGCTATTGATATAAGTATAATTAATTAAAAGTACTTTTTTTTTGTTTCTCTCAAGCACTGTGTCAGTTTGCTGTGCTTGGAGTTGTCCAGGCTGAACCAGCCTCGGTGTAATCCTGCAGCAGATAGAGTCTGATGTTCCTGGTGGATAAGAGGAAGAAGGTGTGAGGCGTCTTCTGATGTTGCCTCAGCCCAGTGGATCTGAAGATGTGCTGTGGAATAAAGCGAGGTGCTCACTTACTAACAGGGCTGTGTTTAACGAGGTGTCTGACTTCGAATGTGTAGCTACTGATGTTATAGAAAGACTGATAAAGGTAAAAACCAAGCCTGGAAAGAGAAGACAGAGGAGATACTTGAGTGGCTCTTTAATGTGCTGTTCTCAAAAGACACAGCTTAAGGGGCACCCCCTTTCTCCTGCTGCTGCCCAAGGCCGGTGGTATGTGCAGGACAAGAAGCTCCTCCTTTCCCTTCATTCAGTGTCGTTGGTGACAGGCAGTGCCTTGGGTGACAGAACGGCTGTGGAGATGAGGCTGGTGCTGGAGAAGCAGGGGGTGAAGCTTGGTGGCCATAAAATCACACAGAATCACTCTGTGACTGCAGTCACAGAGACTCTGCAGCTGCGAGGCGGCTCACAATGCCCCGGAGCCTCGGCCACCTTCTTGCTGTGGGCTGATCAAGTATCAACTCACTGTGTGCTCAGAGTGATGTGGGGGTTCCTGGAAGGACAAAATCCTTTGAGGTCTGGAACAGAAATCATAGAACGGTTTGGTTTGGAAGGGACCTTTAAAGATCATCTCGTTCCACTCCCTGCCGTGGGCAGGGACGCCTTCCACTATCCCAGAGTGCTCCAAGCCCCATCCAGCCTGGCCTTGGACACTTCCAGGGATCCAGGGGCAGCCATAGATCTCAAATAAAGCTTGACGTATTTGCATTCTGCCTTATTTAAGAAACTTGGTCAAATATGGGAACGCAAGTTCTTCCATCTTCATCCTTATTTATCCAATTATTATGTGAAACCTGACACGTCACATTAATGTACTATTTCAAATGTATTGGTCACACAAACTCACACTTCCAACAAAAATAATGCACAGGATAACACTGAGGAAGAAAATGAGATCCACTTGGAAAAAAGGTCCTTGAGCTATAATGGTATTTTTCAGGGTATTTCCTGAGTTTTTAAAAAAGTATTAGGAATACTTGTGAAATGTCTTCATCACCTTCTGCTACAGACAGTGGGTTTTAAGTAGTTGGGAAACTTTGTCTTGTTGATTGCAGACTGTAGATTTTACAGGCTGGCTTTGGGCTCTTTTTAATATCACTTACAGATTTGGTAATCAGTTTGCAGCTGGAGAGTTTTTACTTTATAAACTGGTAAAGTTTTAGTTTATTTCCAAGTCCTAATTCTTAGACATGGAGGAGCTGATGAGCTGCAGCGTAAAATCTTTATGTCACTGGATACTCAAGTAGCAAATACTAAACCTTCTCATTTTCGTGTAAGTACGACTTGTCATAGGGGAAGTAACATCTGTGTAAAAAGGTGAGCACTTGCGTAATAATTTTTGAGCTACACTTTTGTCAAATTTATAATCAAAGGAGTCAGGATAAAGAAAATAATGTGTTTTTACCTTACAGGTTATTTTGACTATACTTGATTTTCCATAATCAGTGCTGGACTATACCTTACCCTGATTTATTTCTTTCCTATGTTTTGCTGCAGAACTGTGTGTTAGGACTTCGTATGTGTTTAAGAACAGTGCTGTGTCCTGTCCCTAAAGCTCTCCTGTGTTTACTCTGGCCTCTACCCAACCTGCACTTACAGTGAATTTCTCCTGCCTTTTCCTGTGCCAGTGTTGTCATTGAGCTTAAATATCCCCTCCATCTTCTTGTTAGGCACTTGGAACTCCTGCTTTCCCTGGATGAACTTGAACAGATCATACCCTCTCACAGGCTTTAGTGTTTGTTTGCTGGCTTAAGCAGGACAAACCCTCATCGTTGTTTCCTGTGAAATAGGTTATTCAGGTTCAGTTGCCTCGTTTGTTTTCCCTCTGTGCTTCCATGTATTTGTCTCACTTGCATGGTTTTGGTCGTGGAGATCAGGTGTCATTATTGCTTTGTGCAGAGATATCTCTGGGTTCTTCCTGGACCTTTCTAGGTCGTGGAGTCACAGAATGGGACCTCAAGGCTCATCTTGTTCCACCCCCTGCCATGGGCAGGGACACCTTCCACTGTCCCGGGGTGCTCCAAGCCCCGTCCAGCCTGGCCTTGGACACTTCCAGGGATCCAGGGGCAGCCACAGCTGCTCTGGGCACCCTGTGCCAGGGCCTGCCCACCCTCACAGGGAAAAATTGCTCCCCAGTATCCCATCTATCCCTGCCCTCTGGCAGTGGGAAGCCATTCCCCCTTGGGCTCGCCGGGAGCCCCTTGAGGCTCTGGAAGGGGCTCTGAGCTCTCCCTGGATCCTTCCCTTCTCCGGGGGAACATTCCCAGCTCTCCCAGCCTGGCTGCAGAGCAGAGGGGCTCCAGCCCTGGGAGCGCCTCCATGGCTTCCTCAGGACTTGCTGAGGACATGAATATATCAGTCACTCTGTCAAAATGCCATCCTTGAACTAACATCTGTCCACTTTAACCACTCTTAATCTTGAAATATTCTTCACCATCTTTACCTGATCCAGGAATTCCCATTACATTGATATCCATAATGAAATTTAGAGTAGCTCCATTGTACTGCCTATGTCTATACAATACATTATTTTTCCAAATAGAAAGTAGTGAACTGGCATGGCACAGGTTACTGTTGTCAGCTCTATTGTTTGTTCATTTCAGTTTTTCATTTAATAATTAAGTTCTTTTATTCAAAACTTCTCTTGAAACTTTGCATACTCTAGAGGTCTTGGGAGGGGGAATATTTAGATTCTCCCTCTTCCTCTGAATACAAGTTTTAAATGTTCCATGCTCAGCTATGCTCAGCTGGTAAACTGCTTTAACAGCCTTATTCCAGAAGATATTATTTCATGAACCATTTCTTTTGGAGATGGGATGCACATGGTGTGCTTTCCCTGGCTCTGAATGCTTCAAGATACTTGAGTTCTGTCTCCACCTTGGTTGTGTATTTCTTATAACCTCGTTCTGGTCAGACACTTGTCCTTGCACCCATGTTCAGTGTCCTTATCCTTAATGAAAACTCTTACTTTAGTTTTAGGGATGCAGCAGATTAGTTTTATCTCTTACCTCTCCTTACAGCATCCCCCCTTTGCTTCCCTTCCTGGCTTCCTTTACTTGTATGGCTGAAACATCTCTTGCTGCTTTGTTTTCATTTCCTGGGCTCTGGCATAGCTTGACTTCTGGCAGTTCTTACTTTCTCTCTCGCTCTTATTGCTGACTTTAAAGACATTGATAATGAATCCTTTCTTCTCCTTACTACAAAGTCTCTTTAATTGATCCTCATGTCCCTTTTGAGGTTAGTTCTGAGGATGCAGCTTTCAAATAGTTTTGCATCTTTGACCTGAGAGAAATGCTTAGATGGCAGCTTTCCCATTCCTGATCTCCTCAGTCCACTTGATTTTACTGTTTGATTTCATTTCTCATAGTTAAAGCGTGAACTTTGATTCTCTTACAACACTTAACCTCTCTTTATCCTTAATTTAATATATGTGCTTGTACACACTCAATTCAAGTTAATGTTTTATCACTGGCTCTTAATGTCTTTGTTACTTGCCAAAATAAAGTCTAAAATAGCATCAGCTCTTACTCATTGAGACACCCTTTTTGTGAAGAAGTCTGGCAGAGACACCACATCCAGGAATCTCTGGTCCATAGGATTTCTGGTAGTTTCGTCTTCAGTGCATGGCTAAAACCCAGGACTCACTATGTCCTTTCAGGTCTGGTGCAATCTTCAGCAGTGGATTAAGCTTCCCTCAGTTGCAATCTCTGTTCCTACCTGAGCTTTCCATACCTCTTCCTTATTTGCTTTCCCAGTTTTTTTCATTTTTGGGAAATCTTGGCACTCTGTAGTTTGTCTTCAATGTGATAAAATAGAAGATAAATCATGGTACAGGTTTTTGGGATAAAAGATTTTTCTGCAAATGCCCAGAGCAGCTGTGGCTGCCCCGTCCCTGGAAGAATCCAAGGCCAGGTTGGACAGGGCTTGGAGCACCCTGGGATAGGGGAAGGTGCTCCTGCCCTTGGCAGGGGGGTGGATGGAGATGAACTTTTAAGATCCCTTCCAACCCAACACATTCTCTGATTCCATGATTTTAAGACTTCCTTGCAGTCAGTCCTTTACTCATCCCATTCTTCGTTCTTCTCAGGAATAGTTTTTATTCAGACCTTTCCCTCTCTCATTTATTTTTCCAAGGGATTCATCCCCGATTTCACTGCAGAAAAGTTCCTATGCCGTTGGATCAGTCCTTCAGGGCAAATTGTCTTGTTAATTAAAGCTCCATGTTATGGTGTAGGCAGGGTGCAAACTGTTCTCTTTTCTCCAAGCCTGTCTCCTGCAGTTTTCCTCATTGCAGCTCCACTATTAAACTTTCACATAGCTACAGAACATGTTTCAATTTCCCTTTGGAAGTTAGAGTGATTTTAATAGAGTATGTTGAGGTCAGGGAAATTCTGCTTCTGCCAAGCTGCTGGAAATTATTCCATCCTCGTGTGTGTGCATCACATGGCAGTTCACGCATGTGTTTGGGCTGCTTCTGGGCAGTGCAGCATGCCAAAATCATATTTTTGGGGTTTTTTCTTTGTCTGAATATCTTAGTAAACAGTCATTAGACATACACCCACTTGTCCAGGCTTATTTTCAATTTCAATTCAACAGATGCATTTAAACATGAGTGTTTATGTCTGTACAAAATCTTGCAACACAAGACTTCAGGAGTGTAGTTTTTACTGCCAAGCAATCCTACAATCCACATTATTTTTTTTTAATATTAGAAACTTTATCCTGAAGTCCTTGATTGAGATCTGTCTCTTATTTGCTCTCTCTTCTTGCCTGTTAAAATCTGCACTTGGAAGGTATAAAAGCTCTTTTGTGTAAGAGACGGCTCTGTCCTGGCCAGTCTCAGTTCTGGCTCTTCTTTCCCCATCTTGCTCTACCTCTTTTCCAAACCACTTCAGTTCATTTCTTTTTTAAAGTACATTGGTTTAGGATGTCTTCCCCTGCCTGGTTAATGACTTAAAATGGTTATTCAGGAAAAGAACTAAAGTGGCAAAATGCAGAAAACCTTCAAAATACAGCAGTCGTCTTCCTAATTCCTCCTGTCTGAGGAGTTCGGAGCATGAAGGAACTCACTTAAAGCCTTACCTTGCCAAGCTTTCCTGAAAATCCAGGTAAGGTCTTGTTGACAGTGTCTGGATATTTCCATTCTCTCTGCTTTGTGGCTCATCTTTGCTGCAAACTTCGGACACATTGAACTTTGAAGCATTCAGGAAACCACAGCTGTTCACCTTCCTCTCTCTCTTTGCTTTAAATATTCCCTGTCTTCCCCCAAACTGGGAGTGCACCCTTTAGGAAAGGACATTAGTGGGTGTTGGAAGGGTTGATGTTTTTCTTTAGTCATGTAAATGTAATAGTAATCTCTTCCCCAGTATTTTTCCTATTTGCTTAAACTTCATTGTGAGTTTGCTTTGTTATTCTTTCCAAATCTAGGTCAGAGTAGAAAAGAGATATCGACTGTAAATAATCAGCTGTACAATAGCACAGTAAGGAGCAAAGAAATTCAGTGCAGAAACTTTGAGGAGTTCTCTGCATGGGCTTCAATCCATGCGAAGTCATCTCAGTCTGAGGTGAAACTGCAGTTCTGGAGTTGACGAGTAGTTGATGGTGAGAATTCTAAACTCTCTTTGGTACCTGCGTAAATGTCAGAAGTCTTTAACACTGTTCAAACTAGTATGTATTTACCTGGAGCTGATTCCAGTGAGTGAATCCCTTTCCAGAGTGTACAGGGAGGTGAAAATTCAATCTGCTGATATAGCAAATTCTCCCCCTCTTTAATGGCTCTAAGCTTTCTGCTCCATTACAATTTACTGCTGATGGTATTGCTACCACTCAGTAAATAGAAATTGGTGGGTTTGTCGTGTTTCATACCCAGACTGCTCTTGTTTCATACCCAAACTATTGTTTATATTCACTAACATTCTGTCCCATTTGATTTTAGATTTTTGATCTCAGTTTCAGAGCATCTTGCATTGATTTCTGCATTCTGAGAATGTGTGAGACTTTCAGGAGCTGATTAAGGCAAAACCAGTTTGTAATTGTATCATTAACTGGCAATTGCCTCCTGTCTTTCCTTCATGTTGGTTGAAGGATTTTTATTTGAACGCCCTTAAACGTTAATTATGAACCAAATGCTTCAAGAAACAAAAAGAAGCGAAGGAATTTTGCAGCTTTTGCATACAAAATGTACCATTTGCAAAATCTCATTAGATGTTCACTATCTATCATTTTCTTGGCAATTTGTCATCGTGTTGGGCTTCCAAGAGTGCCACTGCGGCTACGTAGCATCGCTGCACGTGCGGCATGGTGGAGGCTGCAGCAGCACTGCACAGCTCCCACTGTTTGAAGAGTATTTGAGAACCAGTGGGAAATATTCAACTCACTTAAATTGTTGCCTTCCACTCAGGTTTCATAAAGGCTGTAATGGAAAAATAGCCAAAATTGCCTCTGGTGTCTTCAATTTTATTTTCTCAAATTTTTTTTGTGGTTTCCTCTACTTGATTTGTTTCAGGATGGTCAATCTGTACAGTCTCCTTTATATCTATTCCTTTCTACACAGATAGTTCATGGAATGAACAGAATTGAAAAAGACCTTAAAGACCATCTGCAGATTGCTTAACTCAGTCACGTCATGTGTTGTCGTAATTACTTTATTTCCAAACATGCTGTTTATACACCCTGGTAGGAAGATACTGGTGAACCCACTCAAAATGTTGAATTGCTCTGTGGTTCACATGCTGAGAGAGTGAGTGGTGAACTGAAAGGTGGAAACAATTCACATCCCTTTAATTGGTTGCAGCTGGCAGAGGAGGTGCCAGGAGTTCAAGTGCAGAAATTGTAATTAATGGGAGACCTGAAAATTGAGGGCAGGCTCGAGTGTGCTGGAATTAAACCAGAATTTGGTCTGGGGTGCTTTCTTTTGGTAATGATCCAGGTGACTGTCACAGGTGACTGTGTTTGGACTGGCACACAGAATCCTAGAATCTCAGAATGGTTTGGGTTGGAAGGAACCTTAAAGCTCATCCCGTTTCAAATCCTGCCATGGGCAGGGGCACCTGCCACTATCCCAGGTTGCTCCAAGCCCTGTCCTACCGGGCCTTGGACACTTCCAGGGATGGGGCAGCTGCAGCTTCTCTGGGCACCCTGCGCCAGGGCCTCCCCACCCTCACAGGGAAGGATTTCTTCCCAAATCACATGAAACCCTGCCCACTGGCAGTGGGAAGCTGTTCCCCCTTTCCTGTCACTCCAGGTCCTTGCCCAGAGGCCCTCTCCAGCTCTCCTGGAGCCCCTTTAGGCACTTGAAGGGGCTCTAAGGTCTTCCCAGAGCCTTCTCTTCTCCAGGTGAGCACCCCCAGCTCTCGCAGCCTGGCTCCATAGGAGAAATCCAGGTGTCACAGCTCTAGCTGCTCTGCACAGCTCCCTGGTGTGTGCCATCCCTAGGCGTGGGATGTCAGCCACTAACGGGAAGCCCCCAGGCTGAAGTGCTCTTTAATAAACGCCCCTCCTTCGGGTCCCTGCCTCTCTGTTTTCTGTTGCTTTTCTTACCTTCCCATTGCCAGGATGACTGCATCCAACTTTGGAAGGAAAATGCTCATTTTAGTGCCCCAGTGAAGAGCTGCATTGCTGCATGAAGTGAGATTTCTGATAGATATGGGAGTATCATTGTGCTCCCAATAAACCTTTCAAAACTGACACTTTCTTGGATTTGCGTGCCTTGTATATTAAACCTGTAACTACTAATTTTTTAAAGACTTTTTCTTCTATCCTGAGTTGTTTGAAGGGAACAACTGAAGCTCTGTTGTTTCACAGGCATCAAAAAGACTTCTCTGCCTCTCTCTGCAACCCAAGGGTTTGCCATGGAATTGTGTTATAGTCACTAATTGCCTCCTTTGACTTGGGAAACAGTTCCCAGTGGTTTCCAATGATACACTGAAAATATGTGTAGGGATGTAGGAAAGTAGATTCCCTTCACATCTCTTTGGCCTTGCAGAGCTGGCAGTAACATTGGAAATGGGTCTCTTCCTTAGCCAGGAGGTACTTCCTGTGTCAGTTTGTAGGGAGAGTTCAGGTGGAGCCACCTGCTGCTGCGCTTTAGAGTCGAGGTGAGTTACACATTACACTGAGATTCTGCTGAGGATTGAGTCTCGTTTTTCCTTACGCTGAACGTGGCTATTTAGGTTGGAAATACTAGCCAGTATTTTACAAACTGTCAGGAATTGCATTCCTAAGAATATTCTTCTGTCCTCACATGAAGCTCTCGCTCTGATCTTTATCATAAATTATTTCAGTGTTTCGTCACTGTTGTGTCCTGCAATATGTAAATGCGGAAACCTGTCATTCTTCAAAGGAAATTGTCATTTTTCAAAGGAAAACTCTTTCACTAAAGCAGTTTGGGCTTGAAATTCTTCTCATGCTCTTCCCCATCATCCTGCTAGTTTTATTGGCAGCATTACCCTTAAAACAGGTGGTCTGCATTAGCAAGAATATTAATACTACTTTCAATTAAGCTTTAATTTTACTTGCCATTCACGTTTAATGTGGTTCAGGAAGCATTTGTTTTCTTCCAGAGCAAAATGATGGATTTCCAGGCAAGGAAGGCTTTGGGGTACCCTTAGCTCCTGCCAGGTGAGGAAGATGGTTACCCCAAAACAGAGGTAGAGGAATAGCAGATCTCTGACTTACACATTCCTTTTATTTTAGGTTTTCAACCTTTTTCAGGTGGCATGAATATTGCCAGCAGTGATGCTCTCTGTGGTTCCCTTCTTGAGGTTTACAGCCTGACTAAAAGTCTTTGATAATACATGGAAAAAGACTGAGGGAAGAAACCATCCACAGTTAAAAAGCAGGGCCTGATCTGTCCCTAATTCCCTGATTCCTCTCTGGAGGAAACATTAGATATTTAATACAAGGCATAAATAACCCCTGAGAACTGCACATGGCCCATGAAGGTTTCCAGCCTTTCTCTAAATTAGTGTCATTCTCAAATCAAAAGCACCAGGTTCATCGAATGAGAGCTCTTGGTGAGGGTAAAGGGAAGCAAAAAGTGTCTTCGTTGTTTGCCAAAGAGAATAAATACATTCAGATAGGTCGTGATTGCTTTGATAAAATAATTATGTAGGCTTGAAATCGTGGTGAGGGTGGTGATCTGGAGAGCTTTCCTGCCAGGTCCTCGTGTGCCTCATGCATCTTTAACGAGGAAGAGATGTAGGTGCGGAGATAAAATCATCCTCAGCTCTCTGGGACCCTTTATTCAAAAAATGTTCTTTTTTTCTGTTGCTTCTGAAAGCATCGGAATGCCAAAGTTGTTTGCTAATGATGTCCCTTGCCTTCCTTAGGTATAACTGCAGGTGCTTGTGAGCCCCTCTCCCTGCATCTCTCTCGCCACGTGCGAGGCTTGCTTGAAACCCAGCAATGAAACGCAAATCAGTTTGTTAATCTGATGAGGTTTGCTGTTGAATGTTAACACTTTTGGAGACATGCAATTACACACTGATTTTTCAGAACAGGCAAACTGACATCTTCTACTGTGGGAAAGATTTAAAACAGAACAGAAAAATGGTCCTTTCAAACATGAAACAGCTGCTTGTGTTTTATCTGCTCCTGTCGTCTTATTTTTGGCATCAACTGATGACATTTTTCTCCTTTTAGAAGTTGTTGCCTTTTGGATTAAGTAATATTTTTGTTAGCATCTTCTTAAATCCTCAAAAAAGAGGGTTTCTCTCAAAGGCAGTTAACCCTAGACAGGATGTGGTGCCACTTCAGTCCTTTTTGCAGGAAGTTGTGGCTTCAGCAATCCTGAAAATTCTTCATGCCAAAATTTTCCAGGTGCTGTGTCGGGGGATTTTTATCAGAGATTCATGAAATGGTTTGGGTTGGAATGGAGATGAAGGAGCACCTCGTTCCACCCCCTGCCACGGGCAGGGCCACCTCCTACCATCCCAGGGTGCTCCAAGCCCCGTCCAGCCTGGCCTCGGACACTTCCAGGAATCCAGGGGCAGCCACAGCTGCTCTGGGCACCCTGTGCCAGGGCTTCACCGCCCTCCCAGCCAGGAATTCCTTCCCAATATCCCATCTCACCCTGCCCTCTGGCAGTGGGAAGCCATTCCCTGTGTCCAGTCCCTCCATCCCTTGTCCCAGTCCCTCTCCAGCTCTCCTGGAGCCCCTTGAGGCTCTGGAAGGGGCAGCCATTGAAATCTTGGGTTTTACATCTACAACTTGGAATTTCTTGGGATGCATTGTAGTCACTCACATGACTTTTGTGAGGTTTATTGGAGTATCTTCATACAGCACTGGAAGTCTGTTTGTGTGCCTCCTGCAAGACTTTCGCTACATAAATAAGAAAAGTTATAGGAGAACAGAGAGATGCAGCCTGAGATTCAGATTTAATAATACCAGGGGCATTTCTTTGGTTGTGTTTTTTTTGAGATCTGACAGTAACATATATATTGATTGTCTTAGTTTTAAGGAAACTGGTATTTTTTTTGTCTTCTAAAATGCGGGGCCGGAAAATGTAATATATAAAAAATTGCAGAATTATTTTTCTGTGGAAGCAAAGTCTGAATTAGGCATTAATTTCTCCTGGGTGAAGGCAGTGCTGGTTGCTTAAAGTTGCTGCATTTCTGTGATGAATAACTCTTGGAAACACCACAACCTACCACAGAATGTAAATGTAGACCTCACGTTCAAATATATTTCAGAAAATGAGCGCTGTGAGCCATTGCTGGGGAGCTTTTACAGCCACCAAAAGGGAGAGATACTTTCCTTTATACACAAGCTTATTTAAAGAGTCGAAGAATAGTGAGCAGAGTTAATGAAGAGGAAGAAAGTGTGTTGGCAGTAAAATAGAAGAAGCCACACACTGAATGCAACAGTGCTAAACCACGGGGGAAAGTATATCCAGAACTAAGAGGGGGTGACAACCCCAAAAGTCTGTGTCTTGTTTAGGTCACAGACACGGAGCCA
Organism: Atrichornis clamosus; assembly: GCA_013400975.1. Taxonomy (NCBI): domain Eukaryota; kingdom Metazoa; phylum Chordata; class Aves; order Passeriformes; family Menuridae; genus Atrichornis; species Atrichornis clamosus. The sequence continues at coordinate 20,294 of WBMZ01000307.1, forward strand.
GAGCTGCCAGCACTCCACTAACAGCTCTCGGTTGACTCTGTGGGGCTGCTTTTGGGAAAAAAACCATTCTGGAATGTCCTGAAAACTTCTTTTTCTCCCTCTTATTTTCCTGACTTTGTATTATTAAGATTTTAACTTTTTTTTTTTTTTTTTTTTTTTTTTTTTTTTCCCCCCTGTATTGGCAAATGTTGCTCACAGCAGTGCTGGCAAGCAAGAGTTGGGGTCAGGGCAGGGTAGTACTATCACAGTCCTGTACAGGAATACATTTCTGGGATGATGGGGGGTTTTATAGGTTTTTTCCCTAAATTAGTTCTCTTTTAAATTATTTTTCTTTCATTATGAGTGTCATGTATATTTTGGGTGTCATAATATTTTGACTGAGGATTGAAGTAAATCCCATCAATTGATTTGTCACTGCAGTATTTTACTGGGAAATTCTGCATGACAAAATGGTGAATTGCATGTTCTAGAAATCCTTTCGTGATAGGCAGTGACTTCCTGGCCTTTCTCATGCCAATATAAGAGCATACAGAGAGGTTGTTCATTTGGGCCTGCCCAGCACAGTTATTTTTTTCATGTTAAGGTTTCTTGAACACCAAATCGTAGCCAAGGCTCTCAACAAAAAAACCTGTGGTGAATAAAACAGCCCAGCCCTACTATTCTGATTTCATGGCTCTTTAAAACTGATCCTGATGTTATGTAGTTTGTTTAAAGTAAATATGGGGGTTTTTAATTACTGCCACTTCAGGTGGTGCTGTGACACCAGGTTTGAGAAAACCTGGGGCTTCAGTATTGTGTAATAATGAGAGAATGTTGTCATTCAAAAGTATTTTAATTTGGCTATTTATGTAAATATATATTTAGTTTGAGGTTGAAACTAGATGATCTTTAAGATCGCTTCCAACCCAAACCATTCTATGATTCTATATGTAATATGTATAAATATATGTACACGCTTACTTTATTTTACTTTATTTATTAAAGACATAAAATCCTTAGAATTTCTGTGGAGGATTCCTGCAGCTGGCATATTGCAGAATTCTGTGCTGTAGGTTGATAAACATGTTAAATTTCTCATCCATTATGATCCTCAGAATTCATGGCCTCCTCGAGAAAGGAAACAGAGCTTGTTTTCCCCATTAATGCCACTACAGGCCTGAGCTCTATCTTGCATTTATTCCAGTGTTTTGTCTGGTCAGAAATGATGCAAGACAGAAGGTTTTGCCTGTTTCCATCTGTCAGCTATTTTGAAGCCTAAAAAACTAAACTTGCAAATATGTCTTTAGCTGTTTTATTCTTTTCATTCTCAATTCCCTCTTGTGTTCTTTTGTCACCAGTTCATTAGGAAAACAACTTTTATTCCTTTTAAGCTAAGTAGAATATAAAGCTCATTTTTACTGGACTTCAAGGGTCTGAGCGAGTGTTTGAGCTGTTATGTGCTAGTTTTAATTCTTTCTGTTCTGAAACTCTCCAGAAGTAGCTGGGATGCTGCCGAACGTGACTGAGCCTGCACGCAGATGGTGCCAGAGCTCTGCTTGGCAGGGAGCCAGGGAACAGGATCCTTCCCAAATGCATCCACACTGCAGGGGCCGGGACTGGAGGGAGGTGCTTGAGGACCTGGAACTGAGAGGATTGGAGTGTTTTCCTGCTGGTGACTTGCTCTCTGTCTCAAGGTTTAGGATCTTTATTTTTAACCATTTTTCCCCAAGTATCTCAGCTGCCTCGTCTCCAGAACAATTGTTGTAATCACAGAATCATTTATGATGGAAAACCCTCTAAGACCACTGAGTCCAGCTGTTCTCCCAGCACTGCCAGGGCCACCACTGCCCCAAGTCCCCAAGTGCCACATCCACAGGGCTTTGAAATCCCTTTAGGCTTGGGGACTTCATCACTGCCCTGGGCACTGTGCCAGAGCTGGACAGCCCTGGTCCAACCTGCCCCTCCCCTGGCACAGCTGAGGCCGTTCCCTCTCATCCTTTGTTCCCTGGGAGCAGATCCCAAATCCCCCCTGGCTGCCCCCTCCTGTCAGGGACTTGTGCCGAGCCAGAAGGGCCCCCCTGATCCCACGCTGCTCCAGGCTGAGCCCCTTTCCCAGCTCCCTCAGCTGCTCCTGCTGCTCCAGCCCCTTCCCAGCTCCCTTCCCTTCCCTGGACTCGCTCCAGCCCCTCAGTGTCTCTCTTGTCGGGAGGGGCCCAAAAGAAGAACTGAGAAGTTCAGAGAATTCAGAAGAACTCACAAAGAATTCACTGAGGATTCAGAAGAACTGAATTTTTTTCTGGCACTGCCTCAGCTTTCTTGGGGTGTGTTACTGTCATGTGGAGGTGTGCAGGATCTGAGCTGAGTTCCAATTATGGGACTCTCCAGAATTTTGTTTCCTAGTGCACTTACGAGCATCACAATTCTACCCCTGGCTGTTTATTGAACAAATCCTTATCATTTGTCAGATTTGTGTGATAATTTCTGGGATGCAGTGAAATTTGGGGCCACATCTTGAGCACTATTTTTAATTTAGAGACAGCCATGCCTGTGTTCGCTCTGCACAACCATCAGAGAGTTCACATGGGGAGACAAAACATATAATTGGCATTTCTGAGCCAACTGCTGACTGCAGCCAATTAGCTGAGAAGTGACAATTTGTGACTACTGCACGAAGGCAGCGCAGTATTGGAATATAAATTGATTTTCATCTCGGAATAAGTTCAGACATGAACCAGGTTTTATATTTGCACAGTAGCAAGTGTTTGTGCCATAAAGCTCAATGGCTCAGTTAATATTGCAGCAAGTGAGGAGTAAGCCATTAATCTCCTTCATCCTTCATGCAGGAGCAGAGTGACTCGGAGTAGTAGGTGTGAAAATCAAGTTTGAGTGAAGATTTTATTTTTGTTTGTTGTAGAATGCAAATGCGAGCCTGGGAACCTCTTCAGGTACACCAAGTTCTCTCTGATTTGGAGAGAGATGGGTTTGATAGGTGAACTGTTCAGTAGGTGAGGAATTGATCCAGAGCGGGCCATGGAGATGCTCCCAGGGCTGGAGCCCCTCTGCTCTGGAGACAGAATGAGAGCTGGGGGTGTTCAGCCTGGAGAAGAGAAGGCCCAGAGCCCCTTGCAGTGCTCCTTCTGGTGTCCACACCTACCGCATCAGGGGCACTACAAACTCTCTGGGATCTCCCCACCTCCAAATCATGCTCCACTGCAACTTGTGTGCCAGAGTGTTTCTAGTTCCAGTTAACTCCTGTAAGACCCTTCCTTCTCTGAAACCTGAGAAACCTTTCTGTCTAGAGAATCTTTCCCCGTGGATCAGGTTAAATTTTCTTCCTAACCTCCAAACCAGGGGATTGCAATGAGATGGTCTTTAAGGTCCTTTCCAACCCAACCCATTCTGTGATTCTGGAGCAGCAGCTGGAGGCCAGGTGAGATGTCCCTGGGCTGCTGCAACAGCTTTTACCTCTGTGTAGGCAGTAAGTGGGGCTGCTAGTGCATCCGTGAGACCAAGGGCAAGGATGCACCCTGGAAGTTTAAACCATCTAAACTTAGGGATCTACACATAGATGTCTTTGTGTGCCTCAGGTGTTTACAGTTCTGTTATAGAACTGGTCAGGTAATGATTTTCTAGGCACCTGCATTATTCAGCTGACTCACGGATTAGGTTTCCATTGAGTGTAAAGGGCTGATAGGAATATACCCCTGTGATCCTGGATTTGGATGTCTTAATCTGTGTTTGAATGCCATAAATCATCTGCAGAGGTGAACAAACACTTCCTTCTGGAAGGTATTCCTTGGCGCTGACATCCCTGAGATGATTTAAGAGCCACCTGCCTGAAAAAGGCTCATCTCTGGTTGCTGCTGCTTTTGCTCGTCCCTCAGTGAGCAGGGTCAGCTCCAAAATCCCAGCTTTTGAAGGGTGTTTTTGAAGGGCTTTTGACCTTCATTCCTGTGATCAGCTCTCTGCTGCCTTACTGACTTCCTTGGCTTATGAAAGATGTTCACGGAACACGGGAAGCAGCAGTATGTGGCAGAACTGAGACCACGTTCAGGTGGTGGAGCTGGATTGCTGTGTTGGCTCCTTCTTTCCTAAAACCTCACCGCCAGGGCTCTTGGAGTTGGCTCACTGCTCCTCTGGAGTGGAGAGCACCAAGATCAACATGGATTTCAGCCATGTGTTTCATTAGAGCATGTTGTACTTGTGTTTAAGGGAGAACTGGAACAGGGAATGATGATACTCTTGAGCAGAAGAGCAGTTTCCCCCTGCCAGCATTATCCTAGAGGGCAAAATGAATGTTTTGATGACTTTGGCATCACTCAAGGATACTTAAACCTCCTTTGTTTTACAGCAGGTCCTTTGACAAAGGCGCAGGCACTCAGCATTCAGGCCACGGTGTCGTGTTAGCATTGCCTGTATTCTCCAAGGTCAGATTGAATCCTTGCCTCTAACCATAGGAAAAAAGAGACAAGACAGTGAAGTTTTGAGGAAGAAATAAAGGAAAATGTGCATAAATGTCACCTGCAGCTTGCTTGGCTTGTTGCTTTCTCCCTTTGGAAGCCCATGGAGCTCCCAGCCTTCCACTTTTCCCTGCTGCTTTTTATTCACTAACTTTGGTGCCGGGGCTAGATTGAAATAAAAAGCAAAAAGCAGTCCAAAATCTCTAAATTTCTGTGTGGTGCTGTAGACTTTCAAAGCACAAGTGCTGTAGCATTCTCCCACCTGCCAGGTGAGGTTAATGGATGTAGCAGTAGGACCTTCTGATACCTTCTGAATTCACAGCAAGCCCCAAGCTCCAGGAGCCAGTTTCACATTGTGCCTTCTCTGTTGGACCTCTCTGGTTTCAGAAGTTAATTAGACTTTTCTTTCTCATACAGTTCTGTTCTATGAGCGTGTCCTGTGCAAAATACCATTTCCAATTTCTCTTTTTCTCATCCCTCATACAAAGTAGGGATGCCAAGGAAGGCAGCACTGGTGTGAATTGAGTCACTTTATATAGCTGTGGAGAAAGGTAGAAATACAATTTGTAAATAATTCTGAGTTGTTACCAAGGTTAAAAAAGTTGTAGAAACACTTTTTTCTGTCGTTATTCGTGGTTCCTCAAGTGTTCAGAGACTCAAAATGTCCCAAATAATGCTATGAAATTGCCAGACTTGAAATATTCTTTAGTACATTTGCAGAATCCCAGAATAGATTGAGTTAGAAAGGACCTTAAAGCTCTTCCAGTGCCACCCCTTGCCATGGGCAGGGACAGCTCCCACTATCCCAGGGTGCTCCAAGCCCCGTCCAGCCTGGCCTTGGACACTGCCAGGGATGGGGCAGCCCCAGCTGCTCTGGGCACCCTGTGCCAGGGCCTCTCCATCCTCACAGGCAGGAATTCCTTCCCAGTATCCCATCCATCCCTGCCCTCTAGCAGGGGGAAGCCATTCCCTGTGTCCTGTCCCTCCATGCTCTTGTCCCGAGTCTCTCTGCAGCTCTCCTGGAGCCCCTTTGGGCACTGGAAGGTCTCCCCAGAGCCTTCTCCAGGCTGAACAACCCCAACTCTCTCATTAGCAGTTCTTCAGTTTAATTCTAGATTAGGAGTACTAATATTGTATATTGTATATATTGTATATAATATTGGAAATTATTTGAGTTTGAGGAGGGATTTGTCCTAATCCCATTGTAGTGAATAGTTTGGCATCCTCTAAAATATCAGTACCTTTCAGCACAAGTGGAAAGAGTTATGCTCTTTGTGTGATTAATTACCTGTAATTCTGTTTATTACAGTTGAGTGAGAGGAGTTACTCAGATTTGGTTCTTGCTGGATTTAACAAGAAAAGAAATTTCTACATAATTTCTTATTTGATTGGGGACTGAGTTTTTCCTCATAGTATGTGAAACTCAAGTTGTTTTTAATGAGTTCAGAGCATGTGTAGATCACAAGAATAGAGGTTTAAATGTTTCTAGGTATTGTTGCATGTACAGCTTTAAGGTGAATTTAGGTCTTAGTTGACTAAGAGGTAGCTGGACCTACTTTTATACAAAATTGTTCCCTCAAAATTATTCTCATTTTTCTTCTCTCTTGAACACCAAACTCTGATGCTTATGCAAACCAAGTCCTGGTATGTAATCGTCCTAATTTGTTTGTCAAAATTTCTATCAGTCATAGGCTGTAGTTTAACTCCAGCAATATTTTGAGTCTGAATTACTGACTGTTACTGAAATGTCAGCTGGGTTCAAATATAGTTTTCCTTTGCTCATATTATTTTGTGTCCAAGTCATTTGCCATTAACTCCTTTGAAATGTGTGTGTGTACTGATTTCAAAACCAGTGCAATTTTTTTGTTGGCTAGTTAGAGGAAGCCAAATCTTCTTCTTGACTTCATATTTTATGCTAGTCTAATGATAAAAAATGTAAAGCTCTTCACTATAAATTTTTGTCAGCCCATACAGACAGCTATTTCTGGTCCTCTGGAAAGCAGGTGGATGTTTTTGGTACTTCAAATGATGTGGCTGTAGAAAAAGCAGAATAGGTGTTTGTGCTCTCCAAGCTACCTTTTCAGGTCAGATAAACACCAGCTTTATAATATTCCTTGGAATTCACATAATGAAGTATCTGCTCTTAGCTTTGTCAGGGTACTGTGTTATTCCTAAGAACATGGTATAAAACATCCTTGAATGCCATGTTTGGCCTGGGAAGAGTCTGGAAAGCTGCCCCGTGGAAAGGGACCTGGGAGTGCTGATCCGCAGGGGCTGAAGGTGACTCCAGCTGTGCCCAGGTGGAGGTTAAGTTGGATATTAGGGAAAATTCCTTCCCAGAATGGGCTGTCCAGCTCTGGCTGCCCACAGCAGTGCTGGAGTCCCCGTCCCTGGAGGGATTTAAAAGCTGTATGGATGTGGCACTTGGGGACACGGGTTAGTGGTTGCCTTGGCAGGGCTGGGGAATGGTTGATGGTCTCAGAGGGCTTTTCCAACCTAAATAGTTCTGGGATTTTTTGCTATGAAAGTGGTGGTTTGGTTTTGCAGCTGAGCTGAGTTTTGCCCCTTACCTGCAGGAGGCTTTCCTGGCCCCCAGCAGTAGCTGCATCCAACCTTCCTGCAGTTAAAGGGCTTCGGCCTTGCGCTCAAAATGAGTTTGTGGAGAATGGATTAACCAATCCTCTACTGTCAGTTAAACTTAATTAAAAATCCAGACTGCTGAAAAATTGGTGCCACATTTTTCCTGGATCCAGAATGAACAGCCTACTTTCCAACCAAACTTTAAATGTAACTGAATTAATTAAGTCTTGGGAACAGATTATATTAGGGAAATTAAGCTCTAAGTAAGCAAACCATTAACAATTATGAGACCAAATTGTCTGTGACACAGATTGGTCAGGTTTAATGGCACAAAGTATTTTCAGCTTGTGAGGAGTAAATTATAGAAACAACATGAGGATTTTTAATCCATGTATGAGATACAGGTCCTCAGTTGGGCTTTGCAGGAGAAGAGCTCCAAAAGGTAGAGAAAAGAACCACCACTGGTAAACCATTTGCAGGGCTTCTGTGTGAAATAAACCTAAATTGTCCTTTTTTTTCTTTCTTGGGGGGTTTTTTTTTTCTTTGTTTGTTTGTTTGGGGTTTTTTTTATTTTTGTTTTTTGGTTGGTTAGTTTTGGTTTGGGGTTTTTTTGGGGGTGTTGGGGGTTTTGGGGGGGTTTTGGGGTTTTTTTTGTTTTGTTTTGCGGGAGTTATTTGCTTGTTTGTTTTGTTATGGATTGGTTTTGTTATATTTGTTTGCTGAAATTGGTGTAAAGAAATGAGAAGTCTTCTTCTAATGGGAGCAAGTTTTGGTTTCCATCACAGAAACTGGTTCTGATGGTCATCCAGAGAGGCCCATTGATGTACTTTTAATTTTTTCTACTAAAGGGTTATTGACATGTAACAAGGACTTTATTTTGAAATGCATCTTTTATAGTCACTCAGTATCATGGTTATTCTCAGAAATAATACGAAAAATTATTATTTTTATACTGGCCGTGTTACATGTTTGTATTTTGGGATGTGATATTTCAGTAAGGATTATCTTTGCCTTAAAGACATTCCAGAATAGCTGTGCAAATACTATACCACCTTAGTTACCATGCACTGATTTTTTAAACAAAAAGTGAAATCTCGCTTGCTGTCTTTTTATAATCAGAAAATTATTGGGAAGCACTTCAGAAGGGAAAAATCAGCAAGGGCCTCTGTGTTTTCTTGTCTTTTGTAGGCAGGAATATTGAGGTCGCAGCATCTGGTGTGCAGGTTTGGAGTTCACTTTCCAGCTACACAGGGGTTGTGCACTGCAAAGGAACTTTCAGCTTCAGAACATTTCAATCTATTTATAAGAAAACGACTTGGGGCAGCTTCTGTACTGAGTTACAATGGATATTTAAAGCAAATATGATCTTAGAAAGTCTTCCAGAGCAACAGAAATCCAAGCAATGACTCATTTTACACATATTCATGAATTTTGGGATGTGGCTATTGCTGAGAGGAGGCATTTATGTTTATGCTAATGTTACCATAATAATGTTTATTAAGGGAAAAAAACAGTAAAGAACGCCTGAAGTGGATTTAATATCCATGAAAAGCTTTTATCAGTGCAGATTTCACTTTAATTCTAAAACCAATTCTGTTACTTCATGAAAGAGTTAATATCCTGTTGTGGTGCTGAGATTGATAGGCAGAGGAAATAGGAGGTACCTGGAAAGAACTTCTGATTCCTAATATTGCACAAGTTGCTATTCCCTTGGCTCGCCTCCCCTCCTCTTTGTTATTTTTACCCAGGCTCCCTAATCTTCCCTTTTGCCCCTAACCACCTCCCAGTTTCCTGTTCGCCTCTTCCCTCTGGTTTTTGTCCCAAATATTCCGTTGTTTTTCCCTTCTCTCTGCCGTTGGATTGCAGGGAAGCTAAGATGAATGCCATAGCTGTTTTCACAGTATCCATCATCTTCTGTGTTTCGTGCCTCTTTGCAGCTCTTGGTGTAAGTTCCGTATTCAGGGAGATTTTGTTTGAAATAAATGTTGAATTTTGGGTTGCTGTGTAGACAATAATTAAAGATTTTCACATTTAATTAAAGATTATTTGCAACTCTGTGAAACCTCTGTTCTAACTTTCTGAAGTAGTGTTTTCTTCAGCGTGCACTGAAGAATATTCCTTGGAGCATGGCTGAACATTCCTTGGAACATGAGAGAGAGATGTTACTTTTTCAGCTTCATTTTTGGGATATATGTTTTCAAAACAAAATGAAGTTGTAATTTATTATCTTTTCCGTCAGAATATTTCAGTTCTTTTTCAAAAACTGTGTACAAATTTTCTTTCCAGTAACAGAAAGCATTTGCTTTTCTTTTGCAGATTGCATTCTCACAGCACAGCAACTTTATGGATCTGGTGCAGTTCTTTGTGACGTTTTTCAGGTACTTTTCATTTAAGACAACTAAGTATTGCTGCTTTAGGTTTTGGCCTTCAGTGTTTGGGTTCTTGTTTTGGGTTTTGCACTTAAACATCCTGCTTACAGCACAGCCTAGAAAATGAAAATCTCCAGTCTGTTTAAAATATTTAATTAGGAAATACGTTAAGAAAAGTAATTGTCTGCCCATCTTTACCAATGCATCTTGTCCTGTGCATGCAGGGAAAGGGAGGATGGGGCTGGGAGAGGCTTTTGGAAATGGAGAAGTTCCACCTTTCAGGTGGTACAGAACGCGTTGACTGCCCACACCATACCGATAATGTGTGACTTACTGCAGATATCCACGCCTCATCAGACACCAGCTGTAAATTAGGGAAGTCATTTTGCAAAGAGTTAGGTCTGGAGTAATTTCCAACTCTTTAGGTACCACCTTTTGCTCTTAAACTGAACTCTGAAAGTATGTCAAGTTAAATACAAACATGTGACAATACAGTAGAAGCCAAATACTTCTGCTTTTCTTACACTGCTTGAAGTTCATTTGTTAGTGTGAACTGATGATTCCCTTTGAGTGGGAACCAACAGAAGCCATTTCAATACTTCCATTTCCTCTTCCATCCTCCAAGAAATACAGCCCTGCCAAAGCGGTGAAACACCTCCCAAAGCACAGCAGGCAGGCCCTCTCTTTAAGGTTTCAAAATCTGGTGTGTTAGTCTCTGCTTTAGGAACTGTTAATACTCTGGGAGTATAAACCAATACTTGACGGACTAGAAGTCCTTCAGGAGGGGTGTACATGGAGTAAACACTACTCCAGGTCTTACAGCCTGTTCTAAAGTAGGCAATATTATGCCTGGTATAAAATGAGCAGTGGGAATAATACCTTGCTTTAAATTTCACGCTAAACTTAATTAAAGCAAGAAGCTCCAGATGGATCCTTCAGACAAGTGGTTTATATAATTTTTTTTTTTCATATGGAGCATTTAGAGAGTGGAATCTGCTTCATACAGTCCCTAGGAAACAGTCGGTTTGAACCATCATGTTCTGGCCACTGGAGGGGAGTAAGTGGTTACTCCTGGCTCAGACTTAAGCATTTGTTTTGCTGAATTAATCACAGTCAACATCTTCCCTAAAAATCTTTGTGGCAGGGTAATTGCTTATTAGCAGAATGAATAGGGAAGCAGTTGATTCCTTAGTTCTTTTCTAACGGTGTAAGATCAATCTGCACTACAAAAACTGGCCATTAGTACTCTACAGACCCAGCACCAGCTGCATGTGAGAGTTTAAAGTCCTCAGTATGAGGGATTGCACCACATTCATTATTCAAAGAGAATCCCAGAGAAGCTGTGGCTGCCCCATCCCTGCAAGTGTCCAAGGCCAGGGCTTGGAGCACCCTGGTCTGGTGAAAGGTGTCCCTGCCCATGGCAAGGGAGTGGAAGAAGATGATCTTTAAGGATCCTTCCAACCCAAATCCTTCCATGATTCCAATCCCAGTATGAAGCAGATGAGTGCATTATGTGTCTCAATGAGCACATGCAGCTGAACATACATGTCCAAAAGTTAGTCAAGTTGAAGAATTATCAGTGATTTTCCTTTCCTATCCCACACTGCTATCACATGGGTCTCCTTGAGAAGTAATGTTGCAGTATTATTTAACATCCTAAAAAGCCAGAGGAATAAGAACGTGTGGATTTGGGAGAAGACAGTTTATTGGTGTTTTCCAATTAAGCATTTGTAATGTATTAGAAATTCTTCGACCCTTTCACTACTGCTAAACTCCTCTCCCAGTGTTTTATTTTACACTCACTATAACTCCCTGATTAACCAGTGTATTAGAACAGTGTGATTCATCTCACTGGGTGTAGGGGAGACTGTTGAAATGTTTGCATTTTTAATGCTCTAGGGCGCATTTCATAATTACTGTTGGATCCAAGGCTGAGCATAAATATCTGAGAGCCCCCTGTGCTGTTAATGAGAGACAGTTGGCTGAGAATTTGCTCCCTAAAACAGCGGCAAGGAAAACCCTTTGTGAAAGCCTAAAAACAGTTGGTAACACCAAACTCAAAAGCTGGGATATGTATCAATTCCTTGGGTGTATTGGAGACAGAAAGAGGTGTTGTTCTGGAAAAGAGATGTTTAGAATTACTTTCTGAATGCACCTTCAAGGATGTTGCTTCATTTTGCTGTTCTGCAGGAAATGCAGGAGTTGCTCTGAGAAGCTGTGGTTGCCCCATCCCTGGAAGTGCTCAAGGCCCGGTTGGATGGGGCTTGGAGCAGCCTGGGATAGTGGGAGGTGTCCCTGCCCATGGCAGGGGGTTTGGAACAAGGTGATTTTTAACATCCCTTCCAGCCCAAACCATTCTGTGATTCTACAAATTTGAGAAATCTTTCTGAGCTGGAGATACTGTGGCTCATTTCCGTATTCTAGAAGCCACTTCCTCCAAGTGAAGAGTTGTAGCCCCGTCCTGGCTGTGCCCTTCGGCTGTGCCGCTGGAGGCAGCAGCTGTGCCTTGAGCTGCGTGGAGCCCTGAGAGGGAAGTGGGAGATTTTTCAGTTCCATTGCTGAAATTTGCGATGATTTAGGTCAAGCCAGTCCTTAAAGCAGACAAGCCGGATTGCCAGGCTCCAGCACTGCTGAGTTTCTGGGATATCCTGGGAACTGGCTGGGCTGCCTGTGAGATGCACAGTGGTACGGAACAGCCGGAACACGGCCGTGCATTCCAGCAGCACCGGGCAGTGCGGAGCGGGGCGTTGGACTGATGTCCATTTCATTTAGGAGCTGGCTACTGTGGCCAGAGGGTTGTGCCTCACATTTAGAGGTGCTGTTGGACTTGGAGCTCTTTCTGGATTCAGAGCTCAGCACCAAGGCAGGCAGGGAGCTGCGTGTTACCCTTAATTTGTATCACATTAATGTTATATTTTAAGCTTTAAAAAACGTCGGTGGATAAAGAAGTAGAACAGTGACGTTCTGGGATTGTTAGTATTGCATTATGATCGGAGCTGGAGCAGAAAAGATATTTCAACCATTGTTAACCTTTGCAAAGCTAATGAATTACAAGAAAACTAGGTTCTCTCTTTCCTCCTCTGTGCTTTTCATAACACAGCTCTTTAATTTATATATTGTGCAGTTGTCTTTCAGCACATAGTTTGAGCTATTTTGACAATTTCTATTACATGCTTTTTATTCATGAGTGTGGTTCCTTATCTTAAAAAAAATCTGTCTGCCAGCACACCTATCTGTCACAGGTATTTATCACCAGTGTACCTTTATGTATACAAGATGTAAAAATATTTGTGGCCTTCTAAGCACGTATTACTGCCCATTAATCCTTGCCCCTTTTTCCCTTCCCCCTTTT
>WBMZ01000308.1:0-33683 GCA_013400975.1 Atrichornis clamosus
CAGAACCGGGACCCGCCGGGCACCGCGTCGGCCGAGAGCGACGGGGCGGCGGCACCGCCCGAGCCCCAGGCCGGCGGGAGCTGCGCGGAGGCGGCGGGAGGCGGCGGCGGGGCCCCGCTCCAGCAGGCGGTAAGTGCCCGCCCCGCCCCGGCTGGGACCCCCGATCCTCCCGGCAGTGGCCCCGGGACCCCCCGTCCCGTCCCGTCCCGTCCCGTCCCAGCCCCAGGGCTCCCCGCCGCTCTGGCAGCCCTGCCGTAGCTGGCGCCACCCGCCGCGGCTGTGGCTTCCTCCGAACATAAGTGGCATTAAATTCTTGTGATCTTCGCGGCGAGCCAGGCTCGACGTTCTCTTTGCGTTTTCTCTTTGCTGCCCACTTTCGCGTTTTCTGTCTCTGGTGCAACACCGTTCTGAGAGGGGCCGTTCCGTTCTCCAGTCTCCCGGTGCTACTGGAAGTTTCTTTTCCTGACTTGTGGAAATTGCTCAACTTTATAAATTTCGGCTCCTGTTTTCTCTGGGTATGGCTCGTAAACCGAAATTTTAAAATGTGGACATAACACTGCCCTTTAATTAGTTTGCCAATCTGCTGCAGCTGCAGTCTGGCTCTTCCTAAAGGCACATTTCAGTCTCTTTCTGTTTAACAAATAATGGATTTGCCTCTGTCAGAGTTGAGATTTATCTTTTGGGGTTTTTTTCCAATCCAGAAAAAAACAGCAGCATATATATCATTTGGTGATGAGGCCAAAAATCACTGATTTCTTTCATCTTAGCTTGGCTTTAGAAGTTGTGTGTTATTTGTTAGATAGATGTTGGTTTCCACAGATGCACAAAAGTCATCAGAGTAAACTAATACATTTAAAAATTGAAAGGAATATTTAGGACCCAGGAACTTTCTCCTTTGCCTGCCTCAGTTTTGCTTGTTACAAGTGTATAATTTCCTTCATTTGAACTGTACATCCCTGGGTTAAGGATAACTTTAGTACAAAATAATTTTCCATTAGGAAACTTGGCAGGGTTCAGTATGAGAACCCTTTATTTAGGCAGGTTTTAAGGAAAAACCTCAAAGGAAGTAAAGTTTGGAAATGGAAGAAAAAAAAAGTAGAGATCTTGTGTTGACATATTTTTTTCCTTGCGCTTTAAAATCCAAACTCTCTTCCAGTATGAACGGGAGCTCACTCCAGCACTGCTTTCTCCTCTGAGGGGCTCTCATTTATGAGCACTCCTACTGACTTCTCCCATTTACATTTACTTATGGGAATAGAGGCTGCTGGTATCCATTTTCCCTCTGTTCCCACATGTGAATATCATAGCTGGATCTTTAAAAATAATAATTATATAAAGTTTTGAGTTTTCCTGTGCATAAAGCAGTATTTTAGCTCTATTCTGAAGCGATGTATATTCTGGGTAATTACATATCAGAAAAGCGATGGAGCTGCCTTCATCTTTCTTTGATATCAGTAGAGACAGTCCTCTACAGCAGCAGATACTAGTGAACTAATGACAAGGAGCAACTAGAAAGGCTGAGGAATTTAAGATGTGGCCCTTGGGGAGGTCACTGTGCCCCACTCCCTGCTTCAGACTTCCATCTCTGGCAGAAATGATGGTGAGGAACCTGTAGTATCACCTCAGCACCCACACGCTGTGGTGCAAACCCAGGGCGGGAACACTGACAGGCTTTGCAGCACAGAGGTGTCCATGAGGGTCCTCAAAACTCAGCCTGGAGCAGGCATGTGGGGCCTCAGTCATCCAGTGAGGCCTAGTGGGTGCAGCACACAGCTGTGCCACCCGTGAGGCAGCAGTGGTGCTGAGCGTCTTGTGTGTCTCCTCATCCAGGTGCTGCTGCCGCCTCTTGTTTGGGAGAAAGTTCACCCCTCTGGCTGCACCCGGCAGAGGCAGCAAAGAACTACCAGTGTTTTTCAAAGGTATAAAAGACGTACAAGAGAAGTCTCAGATATTTTCAGAGCAAACTTGAACTTTTTTAGTAGCACTTTCTTTACCTGAACCTGAGATGGCCATGGTAGAAACTACAGTCATGGTCTTACTGTTCTGACTCCTTGAGGTCTAAAAAGTCACTAGCCTGAGAAAAGAAGGGAGGAAGCTGTTTGCCGCACCAGGTTTTGGTTGTTTACTGGATGCAATTTAGCCTTTTAGGTTATTGTGCAAACTGCAGTCCCACCCTTCCCGTGAGGCTGGTGGAGGTTTCTGGAAAGGGGTATCAGCTTCATTGTGTCACTAGTTCCTCACTAGAAATCTTGAGGGCAATTTCTCTCAGTCTTGCTAGCTTCTTAAGCAGTCATTTGTAGTTTTTGTCTTGCAGTAGGAACTTGCTTGTGTTGCCCTGTTCAGCTGTGAAAAATTGGGGGGTGAGCAAAGAAATTTCAGAGGAAAAAGGATGAGTTGATTCAACAGAGTTAATGGGGGAAAGGTGAGGCAGGAGGAGGAAAGGCAACAAGGAGGTATTACAGTAGAAAAGTCTGGTGGGAAATAGCCCGTGGAGGAACAGATTCTGACCAGTGGGAGGAGAGGAGAGGTTTGACACCAGTCAGAAGAGAGCAGAATTGCATCAGAACTCGTCTCTCTGCTGTCACAGCTGGGTTTCTCCTGCACATGATGTGCATCAACGTTGTGCTTTGCACCTGAACCCTGGCACAATCTGTCATCCAGCAGCAAGCTGGCAACTGCAGTGGGCAGTCAGGTCAGGTGACAAGGGCTGGTGGAGAGGGATGCAGCTGCACTTAAAGGCTTGAGCCACCTCTATTACATTCAAATAGTGCTTGAGAGCAAGAAGGGTGGAAGCATTTCACAGAAGCAGGCTGGAAACCAAATACTGGTGGGGAACCTGAATGTGGCTCAGAGCAGACCCAAACACATCTTGTCAGGGTCAAATATCCATTTTCAGCTTTGCTCGATTCCAGGTGGTGGTACCTGCTTTTTCTATGTTTTCTTGCTGAAGACAGAAAAACGTAGTTGTGGCTTTGCAGGTGCTGCTGCAGCACTGAGCAGGGGTGGCAGCTCTTGGAGGAAGCCAAGGCAGAGGTTGTGGCCTCAGTCATTTCCCCACTGGTTTCCTGAAATGGAAAAATCATACAGACATGTTAGGGTCTTGCTTTTAACAGCTTCTTCCATGGCACTGTCTCTCCTCCTGACTGGAGAGGGGATGTGATTTCAGTAAGTGGATCACCCCAGCTGCAGCACAAGAATACCACAGGTGTATTCACCAACTTCTAGAGGGACTGTCATATACTTTTAAGACACCCAAGTCTTCAAAGCTTTGCCTGATTTTTTCAGCCAAATGTTTTTTCTGCAGACTGATGTGGCACAGCGTCATCTCGTGGCTGGCTAGTCCCAGCTGCAAACACAAAAGGGTCCTGAAGGAACACTTAATGTCACGCCCCATTCCTTTCTTAAAGGAACTCAGGTTTATTTTTCTACTCTTGTTAAAATGTGCTTGCCTCAAACAGAAATTTGATCTTTCTAGTTCAGCATTATTAGCAGTTTACTTCAGCATTTTCTTCCTGGTTGTGTTAATAGTAAAAAATGCCCTTGCATCAAGACATTCTGCTACAACTGCAGAGGGAACCTGGGGCCTTCAGAGGAGATCTTTTCTGTCTGAACATCTGGAGCTCCTTGAACTTCCCAAAGTCAGATTATTTCAACTTCTGCAGTTAATGTCCAGGTGTGGATCTGTTGGTTGCTGAGTGAAAGGTCTCCCTCTCTCGTTATATTCCTCGCCTTGTTAAAAGCACTTGAAACTTCACCAGAGCCCAGAAGCAGGGAGCTGTGCTGTCCCCCTCAGCCAGCGTCCCCCTCCCAGCACAGCTGTGCTGCACCTGGACTTGGAAAACTGCTGACTAGGTGTTTTCCACAATGTCTCCACTTCACTTGGCAGAGCATGGGCTGCTTTTACCCTGGAACTATTCCTGATCTAAAAAATAAGCTCAGGGCATGCACAGAATAGCTGGGAGCTGGTGTTTTAGTTGGCAGGAGAGAAGAAGCATGGGAACTCCTTGCATCCCTGCCCACTTCCCATCCACCGCCTGTTCCTAATTCCTTCTCTGGCCAGAGGATGTTGCTGCAGACCAGAACAAAGCTGGGAGTGCTTTGCCCGGGAGTGCTTTGCCTGGGGTGCAGCTGGGGCTATACATCCTGTTTGGTACCTGCTGACACCTTAGGTAAGCTACTTTTTTTTGCCAGCAGTAACTGGCTGCAGGTTGGAGAGGCTGATTTCGGCAGTGATGACTGGCTGAGCCCACAGTCCCGTGCTGGTGTCGCTGGAGGGTGCTGCCCTGCTGCTGTACCGGCTCAGCCACCCACGCTCGGCTGCACACTGCATCTGCCTGGCTCTCCAGCTGACATCCTCCCTCCCCGCCAGGGCAGCAGGTTGGCATTTCAGCTCAGACTGGTCTCCTGGTCCAGTTCACAGGATGTCTGGGAAGAGGGATTTGGAAGGAGCAGAGGCAGGGAAAGAGGCAGTGTCTCTCATCCTTCAGAAGTGCTGTGTTATTAAACCACAGCCCAGTGGACCAGCATTGGCGAAGACCACACTGTTCCCGTGTAGATGTCTGAGGTGGCTCAGTCACTCTCCAGGCTCCCTTGGATGCGAGTGGCACCCGA
This sequence comes from Atrichornis clamosus, assembly GCA_013400975.1. NCBI lineage: Eukaryota > Metazoa > Chordata > Aves > Passeriformes > Menuridae > Atrichornis > Atrichornis clamosus. The sequence goes on from WBMZ01000308.1 coordinate 4,612, forward strand.
GCTGCACTCAGGGTCTGTACCTCTGCTGCATCTCAGGGTTATATCTGTACAGGTAAACAGTACCACAGCAGCTGCCTGGCACTGGACTGTGATGGTCTCCTCCGCTGAACTAGCATGGTTTTGGTCATGACCAGCTTGCAGTCTCCCAAACAATGCTTGGTTATGGCTCAGGGACCATCTCTAAGAGAACTTGAATCGGGCCTCCCAGTTTTGGTGACAATGTGATTTTAGTCGTCAAGACTGTAGCTGAGTGGTTTCAATGCAGCTTGGGAGCAGCTCAGAGCCTCCAAAGGTACACGGCTCCAGATCGCCCTGCAGGTACCGGGGGAGGCTGTTCTCACCCACCTCACCTGCTGCTGCTGTAGCTGGCAGCGGGAGAAAGGAGGAAGGCATGGGCTTGTCAGGACCATGAGGAACTTGCACTGGGTTGGTGTGAGTGGGAAGCTGCACCCCAGGAGTACTGGTTTGTGCACAGAGCAGAGACAAATAGCTCTTGCTTCCAGCTCTCCACTCCGCCTTGCTCCCAGGAGCTGCTGCCCTAACTCCACGGATGGCTGAACTGTGTGCGCAGTGACTGTCAAACCACCTCACACAGTGTGACGTTATATTAAGCCTGGATACGTGCTGGATGAGCTTAATATCCAAGCCTTTAACCTTGGAGTGATGTAGGGCTTTGTGGCACAGCAGACTTCAGCACAAGATGCCTATGCTGAGAATAAGGTGGAAAACGAGGAGACACGCCACAGTCTAGATGAGTAATAAAAAGATGACTGCAAGCAGCAGAAAGGAGAAGCTGACTTCATTTGTCTCTTAACAGGGCACAGGCCAACCAGGCCAGCAATTACTTATTTAGCTGTAGGATACGAACCCATAATATTAAAGTGTCCTGACATGCACATCATCCTAACCCACATAAAGGGCTAATACTAATTATCTGCTGAACTTGCAACATACACATTACAGCAGTCCCGAGCTGGCTGGGTGGGGTCAGTTTTTATGGTGTCTCACGGCCCACTACAGCCGGCGCTCTACGCCCTGTCTGCTGCCTGGCACACGGTGTCACCCGGGCACTGCAGAGCCAGTCCTGTACCCAGGTCCTGTACCCAGATGAATAAGGAGCAGCTCCCAAAGCACGGAGACTGATGGCAGGGAAGAGGCAGAGGCTGGAGGTGCTTTTGCTTTTACTCGCCACCATTTTTGACTCATGCACTGGATTAAATGTCGGTAGAGATCTACCTGTGCCAATTCCAAATTCTCTTGGGAAATAAGTATTGTTGCTGACAGATCCCTTGGAAAAGGTGGGAGCAGGTTTTGCACAGAGAAGCAGATTTTGCTAACCAGAGCTGCTCTGTCCTGATGACTAATTAATTCTGTCTTCCACCCACACAACACGTACAGCTCGTAATATGGAAGAGTCAGCCACAAGGGAATTAAAAAACAGACAACCTACTGTACAATCCAAACTTCTCCCTAAAATGATCCAAACCCATCCTTTGCGCAGAACTATTGGAAGCCGAGTTCTCACTGTGGAAAGAACATCATCAAAGCACTGCTTAAGAACTGTATTTCCCTTGGTGCTGAGGATGAATAATGTTCTTCGCCCAGTGTAAGGAAACTGGGGTGGCAACAGTAGTCCAGTGGATGATGGATGAGGAGCTGAATTGTGGGATACAATCCCAGGAGGAGTCAGCCATCAGAGCTCAGCATGCTGTTCTCCTGGCACTGCTTCTCACTCTTGTTGCTTGTGGGAGATTGCCAAGAAATGATGCTAAATAACCAGGCAAGAACTGTCTTACCTCACCGTCAGCTTTCTCACATACCCTTGTCTCTGCTTGGACCCAGAAGCTGTTTCTAGAGTAGTTCAGCCTCTTCCAGAAAAAACAAAGTGTTGCCAAAGAGCAGGGACTCTTCTGAAAGAACACGGAATGCCTATTGACAGGTATCAAACTAAAACTCTGTGAAAGACTGGCAACATCTTTTGTCATTTTAAGCGGGCAGCTAGGATATGAAACACCATGGATGTCAGATACCTTTCCTAGCTCCAGAAATGGAAGCTACTAAGGGCTTACCTGGAATAGGTAGGTGCCATGAGAGAGGTGTCCTTGCTGCAGCCCTCCTCACCTGCTGAGGGCTGGGAGCCAGGGTGACCGGAGCAGCACAAAGCCCATGCAAGAGGCAGGAAAGAGCTGAGCAGTTCCCTGCCAAGCACCTCTTCATCTGCCCAGCAGTGTCTGAGACCGCAGTGTTTAAACCTCGGCTCCTGTCCATCCCCATGAGGAGCAGCTGAGGAAGGAGCGTAGTGAAAAATACCTTCTTTCAAATTGAAATCAGGTACCATGCATTAACTGCAGACACCCAGGTGGACATTTCTACCCAGCTGATGGCACATACAGGCCTGATCAATACTAACAGATTTAATTGACATAAAGCCACCACTGTTGTACCAGCACTGCCTACAGGGGGGTATTGTCTCTCCACAGTTCCCACACTTGGCAGCACCAGTTCCGTGCACAGCTGGACCTTGAGGCAGCACAGGTTTGAACTATTCCAAGAGCATATACATGATTTTACTGAGGGATCACTTGATCCTATCCAGCCCTGCAGAAACACAGCAGAGGAGTAGGCAATAGCTATGTATTGCAAGCTTTTCCACATATCTCCCTGGTTCCTTTGCTTCTCTTTCTTCCTGTGCAGAAAAATATTTTCCTCTTTTCCACACTGATGGAACAAGTTTTCATTTCTATTTTCTGAAAGGCTGTGGTTTGGTGCTACCGGTTTAACATGTTGTGAGGTTCAGGGTAGCTTGTACGAAGGAGGCTCACCAGTTTTAGGATTGTAGCTCAGAAAAAATAATGGCAAGCCATGATGGGTCTAGTTTTATGCAAAGCCATGTCCTGGTCCCAGTCCCTTTGCCTGTGAGAGTACAGTGAAAAAGTAGAAAAAGATGATTCTTCTCAGTAGCATCTGGCTGCAGAGGGTTCATTTTGTCACTGGTCCAGCTGGGGACTGAGGGTTCCATCATTGCCCCCATATTTAATACCATTAGGTTCGCCTTCAGTTGCTCCCCACGTGTCCCACTGGAAGCCTGTGAATTCCAGTGTAGGGAAGGTGAATGTGTCACTTCAGATGGATATTTTTCAGGGAAACATCTTTGTCAGGTGAAAAGAATTGAGTTCTTGTTGTAGTGACTTCCTTCCATAGCAGGTATATTTATACTGCTACCTGCAGCTGGTGGGGCAGTGGGCATTCATGGAAAACTGGGAGGTTTAAGAAGTGAGCATTCAGTAATTTCAGTTCGGCAGCCTGCAGCCACCCAGCAGCCCTGAATGCTGAAACACAGCTGTCAGAACAGGCTAGTAAAAGGGAGTCTCTTGTACCTTGTACTGTCTCCACAGAGGTTGGTTGGTGGTTTAAACCAGGGCAGATGAAGGCCGCTATAGAGAGCACTAGGTTTCATAGAAAAAAAATAATGGGTTGGCTTGGAAGGGACCTTTGAAGATCATCTACTTCCAACCCCCCTTTCATGGGCAGGGACATCTTCAACTAGACCAGGTTGCTCAAAGCTCCATCCAACCTGGTCTTAAGCACTGCCAGGGATGGGGCATCCACAACTTTTCTGGGCAACCTGAGCTGGGGCCTCACCACTCTCAAAGTAAAGAATTTCTTCCTAATATCTAATACAAACCTTCCCTCTTTCAGTTTAAAATGATTGCTCCTTGTCCTGTCACTACAGGTACTGATAAAAAGCCACTCTCCATCTTTCTCATGGGTCCCTTTAAGTACTGAAAGGTTGCAGTAAGGTTTCCCTAAAAACTTCTTTTCTCCAGGCTGAACAATCCCAACTCTCTCAGCCTGTCCTCACAGGAAAGGTGCTCCAGCCCTCAGATCATTTTCCTGGCCCTCCTCTGCACTCATTCCAACAGGTTCATTTCCTTATGCTGAGAGCCCCAGAGCTGGATGCAGCACTGCAGGTGGAGTCTCACATGAGCAGAATAGCTGGATAGAATTACCTTCCTTGACTTTAAAGTGTTGTAACTGTGTCTTTTCTTGTATCCCAGGCTTTATCATCCAGAAGCCCACCAGGTGCTGAGAACAACAATGTCGACCATCAGTGAGTATCCCCAGCTTTCATTACATCTTCAGGGGGAAAAAGCAGGTGGAATAAAGGGACTTTAAAGGCAAAGCTATTGCTGCATCCCTCACACTGTGCAAAAGAGAGGTGGGAATGGTGTGAAATGGTTTATAACCCTAAATATTCTGCCCTTTTACTTACTTTCAAATTTAAAAAAATTCAGGTGCTGCCTGAAAAGATCCAGGCTCCAACTCAAATGCAGTATAGAGATTCATTCCTGGTCATAAGCAATCAGAATTTAGGATGTCCACATGTCAGAGAGGCACCTTGGAGTAGCTGGTGAAAAGCTGTGGAGGCTTGCTCCAATGAGGAGCTCAGGCCCTGGTTCAGCGACAGGTCGCCTGTGGGCTCTGCAGTGTGTGGAAAAGGAGAGTAACATCTCTTTGCTCCTCAGGAATCCTAAGAGGAAGCCCATGAGATGCTCCCATGCTACACCAGTTAGCGACATGAGTGTCCCTCAGGGACAGGGGAATGGTGGGGACCTGCTGCACTGCATGCCAAACAAAAGAAATCAGAAATTTTCCACAAGCAAAAGCTGCTGAGCAGAGTGTGCCTCTGAGTCTGCCTGCACCAAGAGCAATGGGAACAGTTTAACACATGCTGAAGAAACACAGATGAAATGAACAGGCTTGAAAAACCATCTTAAAATATCACATCCTTACACTAAAGAGCTGTTCTCTTCAACATTAAGCTCTGGCTGTCATCCAGCCCCTCTGCTCCTGCAGCCCTCCAGAGCAGACTAATCTGCAGGTTCTGGCCATGGGCTGTGTGACCTACTAATGCCAGCAGTGCTGGTGGATGTGTCAGGAGAGCCCAGGCACCCGCCGCTGTCCGCCTGCCCCCTCCTCCTCTCCGTCCCAGCTGGCTGGGAGCTCACCTGGAAAAGCTGCTGGTTTCAGGAGTGCTCAGAAAACAGAGCACTTGGCTTTTCAGACAGCAAGGCTTGTGCAGGTGCTCTCGTGGGGACTTTAACCTCTCTTGGGTTTTCCAGTGTCCTCAATGGGCTTTGGGCTACGATGACAACTGAGCAGTCTCCTCCACGGGTGTGCAGCCAGCCCTGCCACAGTCCCACACACAGCTCCCCAGCCCCAGGACCACGCTGGCCCCTCACACCCTGCCAAGGCTTTCCTTCTCCCACTGTCTTTGACATGCAAAGGAAAGACTTGAGAGAGCAGGATCTGGGATAATGGAGCAGGAGCTTATTTTCATTTAGATAACATTTACCTTATACCCACTGCAGAGCCCCATTGCACAGTTCACGCGTGAAGTGCCTGTACTGCCTGAGATAAGCAGCGTTACAATTTCTGCTGGCAAGAACTGTGCAAACATATTTTTGGAAATGGCCCAGCACCCAGCAAAATTTTGAAGACATCAAATCAAATGAAATCAAATCAAGCCACAGAAACTGAGGTTAATGTGCGTAGGCATCTCATCATTCACATTTTTGTGGCTGGAATCATTCTAGGTAAACACTCACTTCACAAACAGCTAAAGTCAGCCTTGTCTTGATAGAGTTGCTGACTGAAGAAATTCCCATAAAGCCAATTAAAGGAAAATAAATGTCAAGCAAGGAGAAAAGAAACTAGATACAGAGACTTAATAGTGTGTCAGGAGAGCAGTCATGCGAGATGGATGTAGGTGTGCACCTCCTGTACTGGAAACATGCCCGTGTGACACCACATAAGCATCTAAACCAGCCCCTGATAAACACCTTGGTTGTGCACAGGAACACAGCTGGATGTGCTCCTGGTTGGGCTAGTTCCCTCTCATCCTCCATCCCCTAAAATCTTTTGGGAACTACTCTCTAGCATCTGGTAGTTCACGGGTGGATGACACAGCCCAGGAACACTGTAATGATTTTATAATTGGCTGCCAAGGCTCGTGTCACTGGCAGAGTTACCGGGGCGTTGTTTTGACCCATTTTTCAGCTGCTAGGACTTGCAGAAGGCATTTTAATGATTAACCCTGGACTTTCCCATCCCCAGCAGAATGATAGAAAACACTGGCCTAGATTCACCCCAACCTAGTTTTCAGCCACTTAACTCAGGTTTCTGCCTCAGAGTTTGTCACCCTAGTCAGTCATCAGGGTCACTGTCACCGGAGCCCACAGGCAGCTCTCCCACACACCAGGCACCTGCCTGACACCAGGGATATGGCTCTGCCAGCCATCTCCTCTGCAGGGATCTTGCTCAGAGGTGGTTTTGCTCACTTTTGGTCTAATTTTGCCCTTTGCATTTCCTTCTCCACATTGCATAATCCGTTGGCTTTCCATTGAACAAAAAACCCACCCATCATTCCTGCTACCCTTAAGAAACTTTAAACACCAAGAGGCCTGTAGCTGAAATAAAGTAGATTTCTTGCTTTCCTCTTTCATAAATTGCTTTCTCTAGCCTCTTAAATCACATTTATTGCTGCTTTCTAAACTCCCTCCAAGCTGCTAACATTTTAGCAATGAGGCACCCAGAAGCCCACCCAGTAATTCTGGTGGAGCTGCATTAGCCTTGTTTTTTCTTGCTGTGCTACCATGCTGCAAATTCTCCTCTTGCATGCTTTGCAGCTAGTTCCTTCTCTCTCAGCTTTGCTCCTTACCAGGTTTCTCTCCTTCCCCAGAACATCCAGGGTTGGAAAATCTTTCCCCTCAACACACTGACCCATTATTTTCCAGACTGGAAGGTCTGACAGCCCTCAGCTGGACTCTTGTGTTTGAAGCCCTGCCCTCAGCCCTGGCACGTGGTGAGGAGAACAGGAAGGTGCCTCCTCTGCTGCTGGAGCAGCTGGAGGAGCACAGGAGCAGGCTTGTGGTCCACCAGCTTTTGTCCTGTGCACATCCTGAGCTCAGGATTCCCTGCCACAGCCTCTCACTAAATCCTAGGTTCAGCAGAAGCAGCTGCACCAAAGTGTCTTTGAGAGAGAGGTTCAGGTTGGGGTGGCCTCAGGAGGTCTCTAGTCCAATCTCCTACCTCTAGCTCCAAGCTGGATCAACTCTGAAGTCAAAGCAGAATGCTCCAGGCTTTGTCCCATCAGGTCTTGAAAGCCTCCAAGGATACAACCTGTGTAACCACACGCAGCCTGATCCTCTGCTTGCTGTCCTCAGGGTGCAGAAGTTTCTCCTTTAATCCAGATTAAAGCTCCAATTTTTTCTTTTATTTCAATTTTCCCATATTAAATGATACAGAACTTTGCCACAAATATAGAAATAATATGAGCAGCAACTTGCTTTTCCTTTACTCTTGAAAGAAACACAACCCTCTTTTTCTCTCATTTCAGGGGTGTGCGTGGTACGTTGAGTTTGCTTTTGTTTTTCCAAAAGCACATCTATGTCTCAACGAGTTTTACCTGGAGATTTTCTCCATGCAAACCAAAGCATGGAGAATAATTAACAGTGGGAAATTATGTAACTGCTAAGAGAAACAATGGCTCTTCTGTAGGCCTGCAAGAAGCTGCCAAGAGCTCTGCCTCTTACTCATCACATAACATAAAATTAGTTTGAGGATTGTCACAGTGTGGAGTTTAAATCACTACATCGCGTGTTTAAGTCAGATTTCTGCACTTCCTTTTCCCATTCTTGCTTTGTAGCTGCTGCTGTATGGTTTGAGGTCTTGGACTTGCAGCTTTCTTCCCAGGTTGTATTTACTGGAGTGAAACCAGATTGCCTGCAGCCCTTCAGCTGGAAAACGAATAAAAGGAATAAGCAGAAGAGTCCAGTTGCTAAATCCTAGTTGCTGCTAGTAGAACTTGCCATCAAGGGCATAGTGCAGTATAAATAAGTGTAGAACACCCACACAACCCAGCATCGCCAGCTGGTCATCAGGTGACTGCAGGAAAAACATCAGACTTATTTCTGACATGCTGGGGGTGTAAGCACAGCTCGAACAGAGCAGCTGGACAGGGCAGGAGCCTCTGTGGCCAAGGCAGAGCAGAGCAGAGGGAGGGTTGCACTGTGTCCACTCACTCCACAGCTTCTGCCTGTGCGGGGAACACTGAGGATGCTCCCTGGCCCAGGGAGAGCAGTATGGAAGCACCTCCTCCATAGGACAAAGTGTCCTTAGAAAAGCATTTTAGGGTTCTTTCTTCATTTCTGATTCTACATTTACTTACCTGCTTTGGGGCAGCTTCTGTGATTTCATCTAATAAATGGGTCCTCAGTTTTTTTCACTAAAGGATACTAATGGATGAATTTTACTCATCCCAGCTGCAAGACCAGTGGTTGGAATAGATCTCATCCTTAGAGGAATGGTAATTTAGTGGATAATACAAGATGAGTCTGGGACAGATCTGGAGCCACGCTATTGAAAATCTCTGCTCTTTGGCAACGAACTAACCAACACAAAAAACCATTTATTTCTTGTTCTTCACCAGTGGATGGTCACAAACTCTTGGTTGACATGGCATGGCAGAGCACTTCACAGTTTGGATATACCAACTCAGTTGTCCACTTAGCTCTGCACCTCAGCATGACTTCCATTTCATGGAGCCATGTGTTCCAGCTTCCAGAGACAGCAAGCCTGGCAGCCCAGCTTGCTCACCTCCCAGATCTCTACAGAGCCAAGGAAGAGCACTCACTTGTCAGCTTCGGGCTCCTCTTGTGCGTCCTCGAGAGCAAGATCAAGTAGACTTAATTGATAGCATGAGGTACACTGGGCAGGCTTGTAGAAGACTTTTCACTCTTCTCCTTTATGCAGGTAGAGAAAGATTTCTCTTGTACCCAACATAAACCACCTCTGTTGACACCAGTAAACCCCATACCAGTTCCCTTTGAATCATACATCAGTTTCCACTCATGGGAGAGTTGTGCTGATGTGAAAGTAAATAAAAGCCATAAGAGCAGTTTGGGGGAGCTGCATTCATGTTTTGGTTGAAACTCAAATCCCTTACAAATACAAACACAAGAATCTGCATAAAACTTTAAAACTAATAACTAGCATAAAGGTTACACAGTCCTTTAGCTGGGCCTTGAACCCAGCTCATCGAAAGGTTATGGGAGCGAGATCTGGAGCACTGTAACGGCTGTGCTGTAATGAACTCACAGACTGGAACAGGTGCCAAGTGATAGCAAATGTCAGCAGGCAATGTGCCAGTGGGGTATGGGAACTAGACGTGACAGAGTATCTGTGTCTCAGCAACCCGCACGCACCTCGATCTTTCCAGTCACAAAAAAAGGAAGGATTTTCTTGTGTCTTCAGAGCCTGATTCTTTCTAACACCAATAATTCATTCCCTTCCATGACAGGTGCCCAGAAAGCAACAAGAAGCCTTTGGGACAGTCCACAATATCATATGATTACTCAGAGGAGGAGCTCATGGCAAGCATCGAGCGAGAGTACTGCCGCTGAATCCAATTCCACACCCCGAGAACTTCAGGCATGATCCTGGAAGCCCAGCTGGAGCAAAACTGCTACTGACAGAACAACACCTCACACAGGGAGGTGGCACAGGAGAGGGGGGTGGTGGAGGGTGGTGGAGCCCGAGAGGCTGCTCGGGAAGCACAGAGCAGAAAGGTCTCCTGATCAACTCCAAGTAAGAGCATGAAGACCCTCACCAACTGCTGATTTCTGACTGGTATCCCTGGAAGAAGGACTGATTCATCTTAAGAATCAGTATTTAGAAGCTGATTTCTAAATGCCATTTACAAGTGAACATGTACTAGAATTGAAGTGTCATACTAGAAGTGTTGGAACATGGTGCTTTGAAGGAGGATCTTGCTTTGACTTAGTAAGAAAAATGCAGGAATAACATTTGATCCAGAACTTACTTAAGGGGATGTTGCATGAAATTCATGTTCCTGCCACTTAAAACATGCTAAATGTACTCCTTGCACTGTGCAAGCCTCAGGTCCAGGTCTGAATTTGGCACTGTCTCTTTCAATCTGGTCCCTGTATGGGAGGTAAGAGAAAAAGGGGATTGAGCAGTATCCAGTACATAGGCAGAATAATCCTGGAGTTCAAATCCCACCACACAGGCAAATGAGGCTCCTGAGAGCCATCAGGGAACACAGGATTTGTATGATCCCTTTGGAACAGGATTCCAGCACAGGTGTCCTACTTGGGGCTCCTTGGTGTGAATCCTCCAGCAAAAGCAGGGGGCACATCCCCATTTCAATCATCCACCTTGAGAGGGACTTGCATGCTCTTGCAGAGCAGCTGTTTGCAATCAGTTTTCAGAATTACCACTCCTGGCTTTTCCACGTATTTCTTGTCCTCAGTAGGTAACTTAGAAGACAAATCACTGTTTTATCATTAGCTGACTGCAAAGTAAAACAGAAAGTTTTATCTCCTAAGGAAACAGTACATTTTCAGTGCTCACAGACAGGGAAGCCTGGTATTTTGGGTTTCTGCTTTTATTTTACCTGCATCTTAACATATTATGAGTATCTGCTTATTATCAGAAGCAGAAAAATACCTTATTTCTACCTTCAGCTGAAGCATAAAAGATATCAGATGGAAATCTTCACTATGTGTAAATGCAAGAAGAAATAGCAGGACACCTCTTAAGATTCCGTATTTTCAGTACTTTGTGATTCCTGGGTCTTGTGAAACAGAAATAAATGCATCTGTACTCTATGTAGCCCTCAGTGAAGGCATCAAATGTTCTGGAAAAGGCTCTCCAGCTTATATGGGAAATCACCTTCTGGTACCTCCAGAGACTAAGCAGAAGCATCCTTGGAGGATAGCAGGTGGGATGCCATGAGGGAGGCACTAGATTACGCCCTGGCACACGGACTCACACCCCAGTTGCTTTTCCTGCAGCAGCCTTCAGCGAGGCTGGACACTGTGCTCTGCCTGGGAGCTGAGGAGCCGCCAGGCAGCCAGCAGAGGTGAGCAGTGGAAAGGGAGCCAACCTCCCGCAAAGCTCAGAGGCAAGAGTTTCCAGCACACCAGCCAGGGCATGTCAGTAGGATCAAGGATAATGGTTTTAAACTAAAAGAGGGTAGATTTAGGTTGAACATAAGGAAGAAAGTGTTCACTGTGCGGGTACTGAGGCACTGGAACAAGCTGTCGATGCCCCATCGCTGGAAGTATTCAAAGCCAGGTTGGATGGAGCTCTGAGCAACCTGATCTAGGGGAAGATGTGCCTGCCCATCGCTGGGGGGTGGGACTAGATGGTCCTGAAGGTCCCTTCTAACCCAGGCCATTCTGTGATTCTGTGATACCTCAGTGGCCCAGAAATAGCTGAAGTAGAGAGCAGATGTCCTTGCATTGTTGGGGGAAGTTGGATGGGCCCTCTGGAGTAAGGGTTCTCCAACCCTCCTGAAAAAAAACCCCAATTTTGAACGATAGCACTTTATTTTTTGACAGGAACAGTCACTTTTAGACCTATTAATGCCACTGAACTGTGACAGGAACACAGTTTCTCTCCAGTGTGTCAAGAGTCCACTGACCAGATCTCCCATAAATTGTGCTAGTTTTCAGCAGCTCTGAAAGACCTACTTGGATGAGCAGAATCTGCCTGCAGAGAGCAGAATAAACACAGGAGACTGGGTGACCCCAGCACCATAGGGAACCACAGTACTCTGTATTCCTTTCTAATCACCGTAGTGGTTTAGATTTTCCTTCAGTTTGGATTTCATTCTTTCAACTAAGACCTTCCTTCTGTCAAGGTCTCCAGAGACTCTGGCACGTGGGGAGGTGCTTCAGTGAGCTCAGTCACAGCTCTCCCATCGTGAGGGCAGGACCAGTGGATTGCTGCCTTTTTGGGTGTCCTTCAGTGACACAGCAAACCAGGAGAGCCACGCTGCTGTCAGACCACGCTGTGACACGAGCAGGCAGGGACCAGGCTCTGCTTCCCCCGAGGTCACTCTGCACGTGCCCTGCCTCTCCTCACAGAGCTTCTCTCCCTGCGACTGCATTTGGTGACTGGCCCAGGTAACAGCTCTACAACCCACTTCAGGCTCTCCTAAAGGAAAGCCTAAGTATTAACAATTACAGAAATTGACTAATTTATAAAAAAACACATAAACTGAACATATTGTTAGGTTGCAAGAAATCTCTCTTGACTGAACGCAGCAAAGCACTGAGCTGCTTTATAAAATGAGCTTCTAAAATAGCCAATGACAAGCCCATTTCTGCACCTGAACAAAGGTGCAGTGGGTTTCACAGGTAACCTTTTCAGCATCACTCACAGAAAAGGAGGTGTTTCTCCATAACTACCATCAAATCACAACAGCTTGAAGGACAAAAAATTATTCAGTTTGCAAGTACTTCCTGGCCCTAAAACAGTTTGCTGGAATTAAGCAGGGTTCTGGGGAGTCTGTTATTCATCATTTTGGAAACTCCCCTCCTGTTCAATACATGCAGCATAAGACAGGATAGCTGACCATGGCTTTTGAGCTAACACTATTAATCTCCATTAATAAAACAGCAAAAGGCCAATGTTTTAACCAAGTCACTGCATTATTCATCTAACAAAGACAAATGCTGCATCCTGCATTTTGCACTAGTCCAAAAGGAGCAAGAGAGCCTTGCTGGCCAGTTGACTGCCTCTACATACACCTCTTATTACCACGGTTGCTGAGAGGACTGAAGGAGGTAATTTTTTCAGCTAATCATGAAAAATTACTCTTTAGTGCATGAAAAGATATTGCCACTTCTGAGCTTCACAACTTTCACAAGTTTAGGAGTTTTCTTACTTGGCCATGCAACAAGATGCCAGCTGAGAGGTTCTGGTAGTGAAAACATAAAGCCATGTTTTCTACATTATTCAACCCAAGGTCTTTAAAACACCAAACCCAACAAACCTGAAACTACAAAACCAGGCTGCACACCTACGTTGATTCTCAGTTTCACTCAAATCTGCTTTTGATTGTGCAAACAATTGCTTTGAATCCTTTTCCCCCTTTCTTAATAGATGCCTTTTCTTTCTAACAGCTCTGCAATGCCTGTGGCTTCTTTTTGCCTTTCCAGTAGCCCAGTAAGTATGCAGAACTCTGTCCCAAAGGGCACGTAAGAAAACAGATCAGTGGTGGAGGAGTTTTACAAAGTGAGTTGTCTTTTACCTGTTCTGTAGTCATGCAGTGAAGTCTCCTTCTTCAAAAAGGAGAACCTCTTGAAGAATTCAACTTCTTGAACCTCTTCAAGAATTCAGAGGAGCTGTAAGTAGAGTTCAGTAGGCATCCCATTGCTAAGACCTCCAAGAGCAGACCAACTAATAGTTCCTGTTTCACCATGTCCAGGGTTCTGCTGTCATCCACTGACCTTCGTATTAGAGGAAGAAGGAGGGTGGCACCCTCACCACCCCAAGGATGGTCTTCCCCAAACCCCTTCCTCTGAGGGTCAAACCCCAACATGATTTCAGACAAATTCACACACACAACTGGAGCTGAAACAGCCTCTGCCCCAGTGAGGGGCAGGCCTGGAGCCACAGGAACATCATGGAGTGCTCCCCACACTTGGCAGGGAGGTGGGGCACCCGCTGCCTGGCACAGACCACATCCACAACAGGGTTCTCCCTCGCCCCACACTGGACACGGGACGTGAGAATTTATTTGCACAGGGTGAAGCGTGTTTATCTGGGCAATGATAACCAACAGAAAAAAAGTCACTCTGAACTCAAGAGACACTACAAGGGAGACAATTAAACCTAAGATGTTCTTCCCATTTAGGAAAAACGCTTCCAGGAGAGAGTGAACAGGCAGATGGGCTCCCGGGTTAAACTTCAGAACCAGTCAGAAAATTTATCCCAGCAGATGAACTCAAGCCAGAGGCAACCCTGAGGCAGGACTAAGGCTCATGAGATGACAAAAGGGTGTTGAGTACAGCTTTGACAGCCAAAAAGACAGTTAGCCAGAGCTGTGGCCTCAGCCAGAGGAGCACACCAAGAGTGCAAGCACCCGGCAGCACAGGCCACCTCTGCCGCGTCAGAATGGATTCACTCTTCCAACATCCAGACTTCAAGAGGATCAGTGCTCATCAGTTTGTAATGACAACACAAGCTGCTGCTAAGCTGAAGGTTTGGCTGTACAACCACACAGTGTGGTGTCTGTTACCACAAGCAATGCCACTCAACTGCAAAATGTAGCCTCAAGCCAATAGACATGTTTGAGCACAAATGCATTGTCCTTAGAAAGTGATTCCTTTTCATGGCTTTAGAATGGCTACAAGACAGAAAGACCTGCCCTCAACAATGCCTGTGTCAGCACAGGGGTGGCTGGGAAGGCTTCCTTGTGAGCAGGCTTTTCTCTACAGAATGACCAGCCCTGTTAGGACGTGTACCAAGTGCACGTCCTGGCTGCGTGGAACAGCTCAGACCACATCTTGATTCTAAGGAAAAGCTGAAAGATGTGCACAGACTGAAATCCATTGCCATATTTCACATAAAGTCAGGGAAACAATATAAAAATTTGCGGAAGAAATTACAAGTAGTGTTAGGGATATGATTTGATGCTTAGAAAAATCTTTCTTGAAAAATAGTAGTAGGGACAGGTAGGATGTCTTCCCCGGGAGAAAAAGCATTGTGGCAACTGCAGAGCCCAGGGGCTGAAGAGTTTGTGCTATTCTGACAGAGTACTGATCCTGCCCCTAAGCTTTCCCTTCCAGTTGTTCTGAGAGGAAGCAGAACCATCCATGAGATGTTCTCTTTTCACCTTCCTCACACTTGCTCTTCTGTGGACTAATCCTTGAGTCACCACTCCCAGGTCGCTCTCTGAGGGCTCTGACTGCAGACTGAGCCACCTTGCAGAGCAAGGCTGTGACAGAAAGCTGGAACCATTACATCCTCCCCTTTCCTGCTAGAAATAAACATTTCTGCAGTTCAGGAACTGGTCAGAGGGAAAGAGCAGAGGTGTGTAAAAATGTGGGTAGTTGCTGCTGCTGTCGCCATCGCTGGACACCTCCTTCCCAGCTGAGAGCCAGAGGTGACACCCAGCCTGCCAGAGCCACTTCGCCACCAGAGCACAGGTACGCAGGAACAGGAAGAACTGGGGCTAACACGGACATCTCTTGGGTTAAATTCTGGTGTCTTACTTCCAGCATTCACTCCACGCACAGCTTGTGACACAGCAGACCAGCACCCAGCACATTCCTTCTGCTGACAGCTGTTGGAGATGGTACAGACGTGGGAACTCTTGTTCCCAGAGAGCACAGAGAAGGCCCAAGCCCTGGCAGTGGTGTACACTTTGTAACAAATACACGAGAAGTGTGGTGTAAAATTACAAATGAGTGAGCACTGGTCCATTTACAACAGGATCCAAAAAAATCCTGCCTTTACAAGTGAACCTGCAAGCCCCAAAGTCTCCCACTAGCCTAGGCATACAACCTAGTCCAGGATTTACATAGTTCGGGAGTAGACACCTATGAAACCTGAAAACTCATAAGTTTTTTGATTTAAAACCAGTCACATTACATACATTTTATTTAATAAAAGTTAAAAACACGTACAAAAATGCGGTTCCATTTCCTTAAAATATAGGCTCAAAATAAAAAGACTGAACAATAGAGTTCAGGCAGTAAAGTGCAAAGACAGCAGCTATTTCAGTCATGCTTAATCCATAAATAACCCTTACAAAGCAGGAGGGAACAGAGAGAGCAGACACAGCCACACCGCAGCACAGATATTCATGCACATCCACAAGAGAATGATCCACACATCCCAGACATGGGTGGTGGGAGGCAGCACACACCTGGCTGGAACAGGCTGCGGGGAATCGCAGCCAGGTACACCCAACAAGGAGGGAGCAGTTGCTTTTCCACATCGTGACACGCATACATGACACACCTTTTAAAATTCTACGTTCTCCAGTCCACTGTTTTCCCCCCGTGAGGCAACAAACATTGCAATTTACTTAATTATGACAAGAGTTTCCAAACTCTTTTCTCAGGTGAGCACCATAAATGGTTAGTCTGTAAAAAAATGAAGTACTAAATTGGCTACTGAACTGAGACAGGACATGCTTCCCCTGGTTAAAAGCATGCAAAAACAGCATCCAAAAGCCAAACTTCTTGTTCTAATGAACAAAAAAGTAAAAGCAGCAACATCTCTTTGTTCAGCACAGAAATTTGGAAAACTGGGTAGCAACAGAGAACAGCAACGCCACAAGGATCCACTTCACCAGGAAAAGGGGTTCCAACTGAGCCCTTTGGAGAGTCCAAAGCAAGGTCCACACACACACTCGCTGGCACGTACGCCGGGGCCAGTGGGATTACAGCACATGTCAGTGAACAGGGTGTGGGCATTTGCGAGGTCAGGCACAAAAACTTCAGTACACTTAGCACAACACTCCCATTTAGTGCAGTCGGAAAACTTACTACTGTTAATTATAACTATAGACTCTAGTGTAAAAAATAATGACATAATCTGCTTTAAACTGAAACAGGTCTCTGCAATTTCACGGGAGTGCCAGCAAGAGATCAGCAAGTCTGCACTTACATAGATGAGATCTATGCTTTGCCCACACTAGGAAGCAAGACCAGGATTTCAGAACAAAGCAGTGCAAGAGAATGCATTCCTAGTAATCCACATTTGATGCATACAGGAAAAAACAATCCTCCTCAGTGCTCAACTGAGCTTGAGTCCAGGAGTGGCTGAAGGGAGAAGAGTCCAGAAGGAATAATCACTCCAGAAATATTTCACTCAGCAGAGGAGCTGTCTCCCAGCAAAACACCTGATGCTTTGCTCTACTGTCAGCTCTGCTACAGTACACACATCCTTCTGCACCACAGAAACTGAGCAGTCTGACTGTGCTACGAGCTCTTTGTTACTCACACCATGCCATTGCAACACAGCACTCCTGCAACCACTGGTTCCATTTCTTAACCATCATTACACTTTGTGTAAAAGAAAATCCATTCAACAGGGAGAGTGTATTGTTTAATAGAAAAGGGTGATTTTATACAAAGTACTGTGGAGAAGGATAAGGCCACATGAAGAGCATCATCAAGTTGACATGGGGGCTATTTCTTAACTCAAGACACAGTTAGTACTTCCTCTGGTGCATTGATACAGGTAAAAGAAAGCCTCGAACAATTTCCTATAAGGTGCACAAGCATCCACAATACAAAAAAACCCTTTAATTTTCTATTTCTCCTGTACTAAAAAAAAAAAAATACAAAGAGAGACCCACTAATTTCTCATGGGCTATCTTGCCATTTTTGCATTTTTCAGTTTATTTTGATATGTTGGTTTAGTAGGACCAAAAACAGAGCATAATTTTTAGTGCCAAAATTTCTAAACAATATTTGTGCTCTGCCTCCATCAGAGGAATCTGGCTCCTCCAAACTTTGCTCCAGTGGAGTGCAGACTCGGGAATGCTTCTACCAACAGCCACATCAGCTTCCACTTGCGAAGGGTATGAATTCATAAAATGTTGAGGATTTCAACACTTGCATTCTCAAAGAAAGTCATTCTGGTTTGGTTTCTTTTAAAAATGACTGACTCACTTTGATCTCCAATGTCACCTGCATAAGGAGGGTGTAACAGCACTAGCCCATTGCAGGATCAGGATTTGCAAGTGTGGAAACACCAACCAGTATGAGTTATCAAATATTAAGTGTTTACAAAACACTGAATGCAATTGTTTAGGTTTACTGAAAAGGAGTTTCCAAAACTCTGGGTCTCATCCAGCACAGCCCTACTAATGCAGGTGAAGTAATTTGCCTGCGTAACAAGACCAAAACAAACAAATACAAAATATATTTGGTATAGAAAATAGTAGTATAAAAATTAAAAACCACCCTGTTTTACTGTCCATCAAAATATTAACAGCAAGCATTACAAGTAACTTTTTTTAACCTATTGCCAAAATCATTTCCAAGAGTTCCACTTTCCTGAAGTGCTGGTGATTGCAATTGCCCAAGTATTGAAAAAAACAAACAGGGAAGGGACAAGGAAATAGATGATAGATTTCTCACATAGCACTGTCAACAGAGGACCTACACTGCAGGAAAGTAAAGTATGCACGAACACAGGGGAAACAAAAGCCATTGCCGGTTCTGTTGCAGCCATCAGAGCTCTTCCTGATCTTCAGAAAGTTTGCAGAGAAGGTGCTTCCTCACTCTAGCCCTGGCACACAGGTGATGGCACGGGGATGAGCATACTCAGAGCGCTGCTGCCCTTCGGTTTCTCTGCCGTGGCAATTCTGCTGAGCTTGCCAACCTCTGTCTGCCAGCTGGGGGTCTTCTTGGTGGTCATGTGGCGGCGGGTGTGCTTTGTCAGGTGATCGCTGCGCATGAAGCGACGCTCGCACACGGGACAAGCAAACTTCTTCTCCCCCGTGTGAGTTCTGCGGTGGCGTGACAGTTCATCTGAGCGGGCAAACTTCTTGTCACAGCCGTCCCAGTTGCAGCTGAAAGGTTTTTCACCTGCAGAACATAAAGGAAGCAAATGTTACTTTTGAGAAGCTGTGTTGCAGTTTTATCGAAAAACTAGCTTAAAACCTGGCTCGCAAAAACAGGTGAGTTCCACAGAACTGCTCATCTGTGAAGCCAGCATGAACTTAAACTCAAGTTCTGTTTCAGAGAAAAACAATAGGTATCATTTCTACTTATTCCCTTATATCTCAAGTGTTCTTTAGCCAAGTCTGGTTTGTTAATTGTCCAAAATCCCAGTTTAAAGAAGTAGATCCTTCAAAAAGCTGCCTTATTCACTGACTGAACTAGAAGCAAGTCCCCGCTCCTATCCCTATGTGTCAACAGCTCTACGGCTGCAGCATGTCATCCGCAAATACTGCGGGCAAACAGGAAACCTGGAATGGAGCCTCAGGGTCCTACTGCTCCAGTGATCCAGTCCCACACACAAACACACCCCAGCAAGCACTCCCAGTGCACAGCCTGTCCTGCCACGCCCATGCAGCTGGAAGTCCCACAGATCAGGAATGGCAGCAGTCAGCAAGGCTGCCCACATTAGCTGCTGCTCCTCCTGGGCCGCTGCTGAACATCCCACCTGTCCTGAACAGCATGATCGACCACTTGCAACTCCCACAGAGCTCCAGATAAATATCTACCACATGGCCCAAATTTATGGGGACACTTCAGAGCAGAACAGAAGGGGCCAGCAAAAAGGAAGCCCCACAGAAGCGTTCTTATTTCAGATACTGGGAGTACAGTTCTATGTCTGGTGGAGGTTGTATCACCCAGCTAGTCAGTGTGCAGGGAAAAAGTGGAAAAGAAAGCTGAACTACTCTTCCTCCTGTTCCTGTAATGTGAACTGGCTAGTGAGGGGTCAGTGTGTTTCACCTCCCATTGATGCCTTAGTCTTAATGAGGATACAGGGACACACACAGCTTCCCTATGGATCAGCAGCCACATGTGCACAAAGCGAGACACTTGCTGCTAGTCTGTTTATCCTGGAGTGCCAGGTTTAATTCAGCAGCCTCTCAAGCCAGAAGCAGAAGCATCATTCTACCTCTGAACTATGGTTTACAAGGATTATCAGCTTCATGTAGAGGTTAAGCTCTTTCCCCAAAGGAACTGTAAAGACAAGCTGGCAAACTAATGCAAATCCCGTCACAGAAACTGACATCCAATAAACCAGTACTGCGGGGTAAGAGCAGGTAGGGGGAAAAAGTCAAGGTAAATCAAAAATAGAGCTATTCTGTACCAGTCTCCCATTGTGACTATCCTTAAACATCAAAAATAATCCCTGGGAACTCAAAGTTTGTTTTAATTTAACAAGACCCTGGAACCAGAAAAAGGGTAAGTAAAACACATGTATACTGTCTCTACACTGACCAAGTTTTATGGAGTAAATGACCTCATATTAATTACAATTAATTTTCATTTAGCTCTAAAATTCTCTTTCTGTAACTGAATAAACCGTTACGTTCCTGTAGCAGCCCCACTTCCTAACACAGCAGCCCAAAATCTCCATGCATCCCATTTAGCCTAATCAAAACTCTTGGCAGGGGGCAGGGGGGAAGGCAGTTCCTGAGTTTCTCTTTTCTTTTACTCATGTAACAATTAAGACCAACAACCTGTACTATGCCTTGCTTGCGCCAGACCTCTCCATGCCCCAAAACAAGGGACTTGCACAATTCATTTCAGTCTAGTCCAGATGGCAGAATTCCACTCTGATCTAAACACATGCACATAGACAGCAAAGGTTCACTCCAACTAAGGCCTGTGAAATTCAACTAACACCACGGGGTCAGCTGAGGTCTCAGAACAAAGTATGTCTTGTTTTGCTTGTCCATGCAGAATGAACATTCCTTCCACCCCCAAGATGAGCAGAAGCTTCTGCATCACCTGCCTCTTCCTTTTCCCACCCCCCTCCCACAAAAGATGTGCATTTCAGCTCCCCAACACAAGCCAGTGCCAGAACTCTCCCGTACACACCAGTGTGGGTGCGAAGGTGGGCTTTGAGGTGGGAACTTTTGAAATAGGTTTTCTTGCATCCAGGGAAGTCGCAAACGTAGTTCCTCCGCCTAGAAAAGTCCATCTGGGGGGCGCAGGTTTGGCCAGAAGCAATGAACACAGGAGCAGGGGCAAGCGGCAGTAACTTGGTGTTGCCAACAGTCACTACGGTCTGCGGGCACTGCGGTGTCTGTGTGACAGCAGGCTGAGGAAGAACCAACATGACAGTCCCCTGAGGCACAGAAGGTCCCATGAGCACAGGCTGAGAGAGTGGGGCTGTCTGCGGTAAAATAGGTTTCATGGGAGTTGAGAGTGCTGGAGTTGAAGGCTTGACATAGGCATTGATCATACTGCTTTGTCCATTTAAAGGGATCATTTGACACAGAACTTGGGGGCTTGAAACAGGGGCAGGTGTCACTGGGGTAGCTCTTTTTTGCAAGTCATTCTCACAATTCTTTGGTAAGTGGGTTTGCGGCGAAACAGGCCAGACTGGTAGTTGCCCATTATTGGTCACAATATCACTGGAGTCATGTGCATAAGGCTGATGTACTGGAGAGGTTTTGTTGATTAAATCACCCGCAGCGCACGTGTCCTGTGGCGGTCTGGAATGTCTTCGGTCATCCACTCCACAGCAGTCTCTGGAAGTGCTGTAGCCTGAAGTTACCTTTGTTTCCTCTTGCACAGCAGGAATGTGATGGTAAGCAGAACTATCACCTGTGTGACGTATGACACTTGTTGCCATGGCCCTGCAAGGCTGAGGGGCAGAGGATTCAGAGATCACTGGCTTCTGACTGCTCTGTCGCTCCACGTTGAGAACAGATGGCTTGGTTATAGGAGAGGCACCGGTCGCTGACGTGACTGAGCAGGCAGCTGTATTTGCCATGACAGTCCTTGGTTTGGAGTAGGTGACTTGTGAGGACAGGAGTGTAGCTGCTGATATCTCAACGAAGTCAGGGCTGTGCGGAGGGGTCATGCACTGCGAAAAAAATGTCACCATTGTACATCAGTGTAATTCCATAGCACAGTTTTCCACTAGTTTTACTGTGAAAAATAAAATTACATCCCCTCCCCAGCATCTCAGAACCTGCCCCTTAGGACAAATATTCTGCTGTGGTGTAATCCTAGACAGCAACCAAATACCATGAAGCCGCTTGCTCACTCATCCTCCACCCCTGGTAGGATGGGGAGGAGAATCAGGAAAAGGTAAAACCTATGGGTTGAGGTAAGAACAAGTTAGTAACTCAAATAAAGCAAAATACAATCATAAAAACACTAATTGTAACAAAAAGGGAAATAAAGACAGAGGAATAAAGCCCAAGAGAAACAAGTGATGCACAGTACAACTGCTCACCACCCACCTGGCCTGGCCCCAAGTGGTGATCAGCCCCTTCCAGATTAACACTCCCCAGTTTATACACTCAACATAATGCAGAGGGTATGGAATATCCCTTTGTCCAGTTCAGTCAGTAGTGTCTTGGCCATGCTTCCTCATGGTTTCTTGAGCACCTCCTCACTGGCAGAGCATGAGACACTCAAAGTCCTCAGCTTAGTTCTTGCTGAGCAGTGCTTACCCTAAAACGTCAGTGTGTCATCAACATTATTCTCATCCTAAGTCCCAAACGTAGCACCGTACCAGCTACCAGTAAGAAAATTAACTCTATCCCAGCTGAAAACAGTACAATATCCACCCCATATTCTAGGCCATTTATGTCATGACCACCCTTTTCAATACACCCCAATTAACCACCATCACTTTTCCTGTCTTTTGATATACACACAAAGATATCATTCCCTTAGTCTATAGGCCATCCCTCTGAAACATCTGTTGAGTTCATTTATGCATCACTTAGGGCTCCATTGCATAGCAGACCTTCAGGGCAGGAGAGGGGGCATGTGGTGTTGGATTGTTGCCTGATGAAGTCAGTTCTCATTCCATCACTACCGTGGCTTGTCCAGTTTCATCAAAGTTCATTCTTCATTAACCTGGGTGATTCTTACTGTAATACCTTTGATATTGCATGTAGCCACCACAGCAGTGATGGCAGTGTTATATGGAAATTAGTATCATACAGTCCAAATCACTGGCTATTCTCCCACAGAACCAGATCCCCTTGAAGCTAACATTGGATCTTCCTATCTTCCCAAATTACTTAGCAAGTGGATAACCCTACAATAGTGTCCATGGTCAAGTCCACCCCTCGATCATCAGCCCACCTACATGCTGCATTTCTTCCTTGGTGGCCTCAAGTGTCATGGGCTCACCAAGAATAAATAATTCACTCTTACGATGCCAATCCAGATTCAGCTGAGCCCCTTCAATCTTAGCACCCTGATCAACCTGTTGGTTGTTCTGATATTCCTCAGTGGCCTGACTCTTGGGTACATGAGCATCTATGTGATGCACCTTCACACCCAGGTTCTCCACCCAGGCAGCAGTATCTTGCCACAAGGCAGCAGCCCAGGTGGGTTTACCTCTGCTCTGCCATCACGGCAACCAGCACCACAGGGCATTTGCCACCATCCATGAATCAGTACAGAGATAAAGCACTGGCCATTGTTCTTGCTTAGCAATGTCTAAAGCCAGTTTTCACCTCTGCAAGCTGACTGCCATTCACCTCTTCCTTCAGCAGTTTCTAAAATTTGTCTTAGGGGACTCCATACAGCCACTTTCCATCTTCAACGCTTTCCTACAATACAGCACGACCCAGGAGTAAACAAGGCATATTGTTTCTCATTTATTATACACTAGAGTATCTTCAGCACATGCCACCTCCTCCTCAGGTGGCATCCCGGATTCTCTGCCCTCTGGCCTGTCCCAGGAGTCTTGGAAGAGATCATGACTGGGTTACCTATTCGAGCTCCTTGTGTGATCAGCAAGACCACCTATTCCACATCAGCTATGTGATGTGCAGGAGACCTATCCTTTGAACACCCAGCCCAGCACTGGCAGTCGGGGTGCCAGGAGGACCTGTGCTTCAGTATCAGTCACTTCCGAAGTGGCTTGAACCCCTTTGTAAGCTGCCAGTATCTCTTTTCCAGTTGGAGTACAGTGGGCTTCAGATCCTCTGTATCCCTGACTCCAAAACCCTAGAGGCTGACCCCCAGCTTGCCATATGCTTTCTGCCAGAGGTTCCAGGTAGGGCCATTCTCCTCATCTGTGGTGTACAGCACATTTTTTATATCTTGTCCTGTCTGGACTGGCCCAAGGGTTGGGACAGAGTTAATTTTCTGCATGAATTATCTCTTGTTTAATTTGTTCAAAGGCCTGTTGTTGTTCAGGGCCCCATTTGAAATCATTCTTCTTCTGGGTCACTTGACAGAGAGGACTGACAATCAGACCATAATCTGGAATGTGCATTCTCCAGAAACCCACGGTACCTAAGAAAGCTTGTGTTTTTCTTGCTAGTTGGTGGAAACAGCTGTTTTGCAAAACAAATCCACTGGGATCTGTGGATGACGTCCACCTTGCTATTTTATTCTTAAAAACTGGATCTCCTGTGCAGGTTCCCAGACCTTGCTTTGTTTTATGACAAAATCAGCTTTCAGAAGGATTTGGACAACTTTTTTCCCCTTCTCAAAAACTTCTGCCTCTGTATTGCCCCACACAATGGTATCACCAATATCTTGCAGCTGTTCCAGAGCTGGATCAGTCCATGGCAAATGGTTCAAATTTCTACCACGTGGTTGTGTGCACTGACTTAATCTGGATCTGTGGGTGACTGTGCCTTGTTTGTGTCATAATAAATCACCTCCAGTATGGCTAATTCCCTAAGGACCAGATATCTGTCTCCACAGTGGCCCACCTGCATGGGTGACATATAATCTCTTTCCTGAAGGGTTACCTTTCTTTCACACTTGACAGGCCTCACCTCCAGAGGCTGAAGACTTGTGTTGCTTTTCCAATCACCTTGTCAATGCTCTCTTCCCTAGGAAGTCATCCCAAGTGCTCGGCTTCCCTACCTCCTAATTCCAGGCTGCTAGCCCCGTTGGAGCAGCCATGTGATAATGTGCACACCTGGAGGATGGCTGAAACCTTCACATATCCCACAGCTGCCTCAGGGATAGGGATCGAGTGGTTACCTCTTGTTCTGCCTCTTACTCCAGTTCTTGTGATGGCCCTGCTTCATCCTCCTTTACTAAACCAGCCGACTTTCATGTCCATTTCTCCTTGTGTACAGGGGCAACTGATAAGGGCACGAGACCATCCTCTGACTCAGCTGCATCATTCATTACTGGGGTCTGAGTAGCCACAAAGAGTTGCTTAATCATAAAGCCACAAAGAGTTGCTTAATCATAAACAAGACCTGAACCACATTCACAGTTCCTGGTCATTCACAGACCATGTTGGTTTCAACATCCCAAGGATATTAAAAATTTTCAAATNTTCTCATGCCTGGAGGAGAAGGGGAAGATGTGCCTTCTACACAGGTTGGCTCTCCGAGGAGAAGAGGTAAAAGGTGTAATTATTAGCAGTTTCTAATAGATGGTTCCCCAAGTAGAGAGGTGATGACAGAGGTGCTGAGAGTATGAAAACCAGATTAGTTACAAGACCAGCAGTTCTGTGCCATCATAACCCAGTGTTACGAAGTACAATAAAATGATAACCTTAGCCCAGCCCCCAGAAACGATACCACAACACAACAGGGAACATACACAGTAAGGAGTGTTACGTAACACAACAACTCTGATAGCAAGTAATTTAACACTGTGATCAACATCTATTAAACTAATAAAATGAATGCTGATAAATGCATTTCAACACACTGGTCAGATCTGTCATGGAGGAGAAGCAGGAAGATAAAACTCATGCATTGACATAAGAACAAGTCAACAGCTGAAATAAGGTAAAATACAATAATAATAACAATAATAATAATTGTAATTATTATTACAGGAAGATAAAAAGGGAGAGGAATAAAACCCAAGAGAAACAAGTGGTGCACAGTACACTTGCTCACCACCCGCTGACCAATGCCCAGCCCGTCCCCAGGCAGCACTGGTCATGCCAGTTTTAATGCTGGGCATGATGCTCTATGGTATGGAATATCCCTCTGGCCAGTTCGGATCACCTGCCCTGGCCATGCTCCCTCCCAGCTTCTTGTGCACCTCCTCACTGGCAGAGCACAGGAATCTGAAAAGTCTTTGACTTGGGATAAGCACTGCTCAGCAACAGCTAGAACATCACTGTGTTACCAGCATTATTCTCATCCTAAATCACAAACACAGCACTGTGCCAGCTACTAGGAAGAAAATTAACTCTATCCCAGTCAAAACCAGGACACGTACATTGCCTCATCTCATGGCCATTCTGATTATGCTCAAAAGTATATTAATAAAAGGAAGGCAATGAGGCAGCTGTAAGCCTGCATAAAACATTGCAAGTCTACTCACTACACTAAAAAAAGGGACTAAAAAAAGTCTCTAATTCCTTTCTCCTCAGCAATGGACACAGCTGTAAGAGGCTATGAACACAAAAAACAGACCAGCACTAGACAGCAATACTGTACCTTTCCATTTCAAGATCCCACTAAGCCCTAGATTTTTTCTCAATTATTACCTCATCATCTCATGGCTACTTCTGAAATAAGGACAAATGGAACTGCTCTCTCCCTTCTTATTCACCCATTTCTCTCTATGATTTCTTCCTGCATCACTCTCCTTCCTCCTTTACCACTGACAAGTATCTCTAGTGCTGCTCAAGAGATGGTGCCAACACTGAGCAGCAGGAGATGAGAGCAGCCTGACAAGCAGCTGCCATACTGTCTCAGCCTCTTTCCTCTTATTATTCCCCTTTTTCCTGACACAACTGCAACTAGAAGCCTACTGGCTGAAATGTATCTTAACCATCTAAAACCTGAATGGCACCAAGCCCTTTGTTAACACCTACTTTTGCTGCAACATAAATTGTAATAAAATAAAATTTGGATTCAACCAACATTAGTCAGCTGGAGCAGACCAACATCAGGAGAAATAACAGACTACATGCACAAACACATAGCATAGAAACTAATTAAATTGTCTATTTCATAATGGTAATGTGTACTTTCTCTTGCAATGACCAGTGAAGCCAATTGTCATCAAAAGCCTTTTTTCATACAGTGCTTGCAGATACATTGATGCCAAATCACCCACCCTCACTCAGCCATTCTAACTCAAAGTGCTCCAAGAAACCTACAACAGCCATCTCGACATCCCTGTCAAGTCAAACAGCCTGTCTGCAAGGGCTTTCACATCTAGATTTAACAAAAACCCCTGCATTTGCCTAACGAGAGAGAGCCAAAAACCCAAACTCAACACGCTCACCTCACCATTCTGTGCACACAGAGCACAGATTGCGCTGTAGCTGGGACACAGGGACACCTGAACAAGCCTATCTTTCCCAGCCAAGTTAAAGCACTGCAGAGATGGGATATCCAGGTGTTGGGCATATTTATTTTGTGTTCATGTTTTTCTTACCAGTGTCGATAGATAGTCCTTTGGTAATTCAGCCGTGGCCTCGGTGTGCATTGTGAAATCCCCAGAATCCGAGAAGGGCGTGAGTGGCCTTATCTTTAATGTGTCACCTTTCTGTGATCTTTGACCCCAGGAGCTCATGCAAACAAGGGCTTCAACGGCTTCGATGTCATTCTGCTCCAAGGTGCTGCAGGTAGACCTTTCACTGTCATGGCGCTGCCTTTCACGGATAGACTCATAGATGTCCACAATGTCAACCTGAATGTAATCAGATTACTGGCCATTAGGACAAGTCAGAATACAAAGCTGACACCACCCACACACTGTCTGCTCATGATGAAGGTCATCTGAAACAGATCCCAGACTTTTACCAACTGGCTCAAGGCTCACTCTCCCCGCACCCACTCATCTCCACACCCTTTTCTCTTAAAAAAAATTAAAAAATAAAAAAAGGAAGAAGTGTGATTTGCAGGAAAGGAGTGGATATGTGTGTGGCTCACATTTCCAGAGTTACTTTCCTGGATGACACTGCTCTGAATAAACACATCCCATGCTTGCAAAAAGAGAAAAATCCTGACTTCCAACCTTGTTTAGACAAGGCTGTTTCCTGGATCCAACAGACAATGCTATTCGGCACTATTCTCATTCTAGAAACATTTAGAAGATAAATTTCAGCTGACTGTAAGATGCTTTAAGGTATGATCACTGACTTGAGTACCACACATCACAAAAGCATTTTAATGTTATTTTTACCAATAGAGAAGCCAAGATGGGTGAAAGAATGGAAGGAAAATAGTCTTCAAAATCCAATGAGAACTGCTTGTATAGCACTTTAGAAATGTCTGATGCTACAGAGGTGCTAGGTATCCAAAATGCACTCTGAGTAACATGAAAACAAATGTAGTCATACTGATTTGCTTCCAATTGCAAACATCACAGAATACTAACATGTGTGTACATGTATGCACACAAAACACTTGAGTTCTCTGCAAAAGGATATCCAATTTTCATGAAGTTTTCACAGAGCTCGGCAGTGGATTCAAAAACTCTGCTGCTCTGATGGTTATTCCTCGCGTGCCAGCTCAGTCTCAGCCAGGCATCCAAACTGTTCTAGTCTTTAGACACACCAAGTAACTTTAAGGCTGGGATTCAAGAAGCATGGACCAAGACTCTTGAGCCTATTGCTTTTACACAGAGTGTTTATATACTGCAGCAAAAACGCTTTAAGTCAAAAGGCAACACCACACCATCAGCGTGGCCTCAAGACCTAGAAGGAATTCTACTCATTGGGTGACACCACTGACACACCTAAGTCAAGGAGGTTTTTTTACTAAGTAACATGGGGTGATCCCTATTCACCAGTGTCACAAAGATGTAAAGCTGTGTGACACTGTCTCCAGAACAGGGATGTGCAGGCAAACATGCTAAACATAATGGATCCAAAATGTCAAGACTATACTCATAGAAGACTTTCACCAAAAACATGCAGTACCAGGCATGGAAATGTCACCATTCGGGGGCGGGAAGGGGTAAAAGCAATTAGCAGCTCGGAGAGAGACTTCTAGGAATTTCCACTGAAAAACAATGAGGGGAAAACACGATACAAGCCTGGACCCCGATTGCTTGTCACATCGGGGCCACACCAGGCGAGGCTCTGCACTGAGCAGACAGAGACTGCGAGTGCTCTAAGCGCGCCTGCAGGCAGCCAAGCCAGCGGCTTTATTTTTTCCAATCCTACGTTTCAGGAACGCAGCTTTCTCTAGAGAAACATGAAAAAAAATGTACCTCGCTTCATCAAAAAAACCCCAAAATCAAGAAAAAAAACCCTCACTAAAAAAGCCCTTTCTGCAGGCGAGCGCTACAGCTCGGGCTCCCCGGCTGCTGCCAGGGGAATGGGCAACCGCGCCGGGCGCCTGTCCTCACATCACCCCGCCGGGAACTACGTGCGCGGGCTGCAGGCAGGATGGGGACGGGCAGGGACGTGCGGGCAGTGCGGGCTGCGGGTAGGGACGTGCGGGCAGGGCGGGTCGCTGGCAGGGAGGATGGGGCGCGGGCAGGGAGATGTGGGCAATGCGGTTCGCTCCCGAGCACGATGTCGGCTGCGGGCAAGGAGGTGCGGGTAGTGCGGGCTGCAAGGGGGAGCGGGCGGGCGGTGCCGTGCGGGCAGCGTGGGTCCGACCGCCGGGCCGCGCCTCCGCCCGCCCGCAG
>WBMZ01000309.1:0-42227 GCA_013400975.1 Atrichornis clamosus
GTGAGCGCCGCGTCCCGCACCCGCCGCGCGGAGCCGCGGACGGGCGGGGCGAGTGACGGCGGCGGCACCGGGGACCGTCAGCGCCGAGCGGAGTCGCCCCGAGCCGAGCGGAGCCGCGGCCCTCCTTCCCTGCCTCCTTCTCTGCCTTCTTCCCCTGCCGCCGGCTGCGGGGGTGGTCGCGCCGCGCTGAGCTCGCCGGGGCCGCCCCCGGGCCGCGGGATGCCGGGGCCGCTGCCAGCACCGTCACCGTCAGGACCGCCACCGCTGCGCTCCGCACCGCCAGGGAACCCTGGACCGAGAGAGACCCCGGGCATGTGGGACCCCCGGGCCGGCATGGAATCCTACCCGCAGCTGGAGCCCCAGGTCGAGAGAGACACCCCAGTCATAGCCAGAGCTAAGAGACACCTCCAGACACACAGAATCCCTACACCAGGAAGGACCCCTGGGCACATAGGACCCACAGGAACAGCCGGAGCCTCCGGCCACGAGGGACTCCAGACCAGATGGGAGCCCTGGGGAAATGGGGCCCAGGCCAAAAGAGACCCTTAGGCAAGGAAGGACCTTGAGACAAGTGGCACCCCCCAGGCAGAGCAGAGGGACCAGTTTCTCCAGTTATTTCCATTTGCCTCACCCTCAATCCCTCTCCTCCATCCTGGCCTTGTGTGCTGTGCTGAGCAGGGCAAAACTGGGAAAATAGGCACTGGGAAAACTGGGCACTGGTTACAGCTGAAGCCTGTGCAGGGAAGTGGCTGCCCTGGTGCTGCCTGTATCCCAGGAGGCTTCTGCAGCCAGGAGTGCTGGGTCAGCTGGATGCCACAGTGATGAGCACCTGACGTGAGGCCTGCAGTGGCTGCGATGTGGCACATGAGCCCTGTGGCAGAGGAGCCAGCCCTGACCTGAGTCCCAAGCTTGCCAGAGTCCCCACAGACAGGGAGGGCAGCAGGGCAACCCTGGTCATGGGCTTTATTTCTGCTGAAAATGCTGGCAGAGCTACAAGGAACCCAGTGAGGTCACAAGTTGCCATGGGAACAGGAGGGAACAGGCTGGAATTGGGAAGGGTGCTGGCATTGCCAGGATGGAGCCACTTGGCCTGGGTACTGCTGGGACATGTGCCCATCACTGCCTCAAGGGACATGGCCCGAGGTGTGCTGGGCATCAGGTCAGTGCCAGGGGGAAAAAGAGCAGGAATGGGGCCACCTGCTGCCCTGGACCCCGTGTCCCCTGCCCTCCCACTCCTATCCCTGGCTGAGTGTGCCTGCTGTGTCCAGCTGCAGGCAGGTTTGGAGCTCCAGGGCTTTCCCACCAGCACGGCCAACTCCCGTCCATGGCCAGGGTCCTCTCCTTTTCCGCTTGTCCAGCCTCATCAGTCAGGTCCTACGTCCCATTTCATTGCTGCAGCCTCCACTTGGGGTGAAAGATGGGTCCCAGCATAGAGCAGAAGGTGCAAAACCTGTCACATACGGAACAGTGCAATAGCACAGGGAGAGACCTTTAGTGGAAGCCTTCAAAATCCTGGATGAAAAAATAGCTGGGAAGCTGTCACTGCCAATAATTCTCGTACTGGATGGAAGCTGCCTGATGCCCTGGGAGCTGCCAAGCCCTCTGGCCAGATATGGGGTTGTGCCTGGAGATGCAGTGTGCCGGGGCACACGGTGTACCTGGGGATGCGGGGTGCCCAGGGGCATCCCAGTGTGCCCAGGGACATGCCCAGTGTGCCCACTGCCCACGGAGTGAGTCCCACTGTCCTGAGGACAGCAGCACTCCCAGCTCTGGGGACAGGCGGCGCTGGGCTGTGCTGGGGTTGGTCCCAGGCACGGCAGCTGGTCTTTGCTTCCCAATAGTGTTGGTTCAGCTCACACTCCCTTTGGAAGATACAGAGAGTGATGGAAGCATCACTGACAGCTTTCAAGGCTCAAGCAAACATGGAAAGTTTAATTCCTAGAACAAAGGGAGGTTTGTTTCCTGCGAGTGACATTGCATCGATCAATGGGGAGGTGTTTGCCGTGTGACCCTCCTGGTCCAACAGTGGAGGGAAGTGTTCCTCACACCTCTGAGAGCCAGGAGTGCCAGCCTCGGCATGCTGGCCATGGGACAGGAAGTTTGGCCAGAGTAAAGATTGCCAGGGTTTCCAAGTGCTTTAATTGCTGTGGTTTCTTTGGTCTTCATTTAAGTGTTTAATAAATATGGAAGGGGTTCCTGTGGGCATCCATCCCGTGCGCAGCCAGAGCAGATCCGCAGGCAGCAGGAGCAGGGACTACAGCAGCACCCGAGGGCACAGGGCTGCTGTCACGGGAGAGCCAGGGGCCTGGGACGCTGCTCAGGACAGTGGGGCCTGAGGGGGGCACATCAGCAGTGGGGGGGCTCTGGGAGGGGGACAGTCACTAGCAGAGACCTCTGAACACTCAGTGACGGGGCACCAGGACAGAGCAGCCACTAAGCCAGCTAGGAGGAGGCGAAGGAGTGTGGGAATGGTACCCATGGCGTGTTAGGGGCTCAGTAGGGGTGTGACCCACTGTCCTGACCCACCAGTGTGGCACAGGGTGGGGCTCTCGGTGCTCTCACCCAAAGCACTCTCTTGTCTTGGGGCTAAAACAAAATCTGGTGGTGCAGCCGGGGCAGGGTGGGGGACACTTGTGGAGATTGGTGGCTTCATCCTCACCATGCCAGGCAAAGCAAGTGCCACCAGTGTCACCACCAGCACAGATGTCCTTTTCCATCCCTCGAGTCCCACCAGAGCTGAGCAGGCTCAGTGCCATTTGCATGCAGTGCTGAGGGCCACAGGGATGCAAAATCGAGGGCTCCTCATTAGCACAAGGAGCCCATGAGTTCGTTAGGCCAATTTATCAGGTAGCACAAAACCCTCTGGCTGGGGCCAGGAAGGGGCTGGCTGTGCTCAGGGCCCAGGGCCATGGGCAGCCCCACTGCAGAAATTACCTCATTGTTGACAGTTTTTAACGTCAGAGCTCCAGGACTGTGATCATGCAAAACTGTTTCAGCAGCCCTTTGAACCACTAAGCTCTTCCCTGGAAATCTCAGCACCAGGGATGACAGCGTGGTAATTTATGCCAGCAGCTCTCACTCCTGAGCTCATGGAGAGGGTTCTGGCACCGCTCCTGGCAGGGGTGCCAGTTTCCTCACCTGAGAGATGGAGGGGAAGGATTGCCTCCTCACTGCACCAAGCCAGGGCTTGCTGAGGTCCTTCCTCCTGGCAGGGGCGTGGGACAGTGTGAGGCACAGCAGCATTCGGGGTTTCAGGCCTGCCTTTCCATGGCATTGGGGTGGGAAGAGGAATTTGAGCCTTTTTTGGGAACTCACCAGATTCCCAATGCAGCTACACCAGCCTAACCCACCTCACCCCTCAGAGCCAGGTAGGGAACCCCAAATGTCACAGGCAGGACCCCCCCAGTGGCACCTTCCAAGGTGTTGCAGCAGGGGTGGAGGTGCCCCCCTGAAACAAGCCCTTTCATTGCTCCTATTCCCTAGAATGGAGACAACCCCTAAAATGTCTCCATCACTCATTAACTTGTTTAATTATAGGGGGGTTGCAGAGACACCCCCTGTTCCCCAGTTCACCTTCCCAGGAAGCAAGTGCTGTCCCCACTGCCTTGTTCCCTCTGTACCCCTGGGCACCACTCCTTGTTTCCCTGGAGGAAGTTCTACACATTGTTATGGTCCCTCAGAGATGTTTTTTTGGGTTTTTTTGGTTGCTGGACAGAGCTGGTCACTCATGGATATGGGAGCCCTTTCTCATTCGTTTCCCACGGAGAGCTTCAGCAGACACAGCTCCTCACCCTCACAATGACAGTGCACAGACAGCAGCAATGTGCCCAAGGTCACACAGGCCATCCGTGTCACAGCGAGGAGAGGCCCCGGGTCTCTTTGTCCCTGCTGGGTGTTACCTGTGGCTGTGTCAGTAAATGGGCACAAACACAGGCAGGGAACGGGGAGCCCTGGAGCTGGCCCAGACCCACGGCAGAGGGACCCGAGCCCTTCCCTTGAGCCCAAACCTTTCCCTGGAGCCCAAACCTTTCACTGGAGCCCAGCAGGGAGAAAGTGCTGAAGTTTGGCAGCCATGGCTGGCTTCCACATTACAGTGGGATTTGCTGGAACAGATTCCCGTCAGTCACAGGAGAGTGATGGATTTATTTTTAAACAGATTAAGCATCTGCTGCTGACAGAGCACATCTCAGCATCGGCCGGGCAGCGAGCAGTGCCCTCCAGGGAAAGGCAGCAGGAAACCCCGGGTAGGCAGTGCCCAAGCTTGGTTGGCTCAGAAATAAATTTTAAGATCATTTGAAGTCAGATGTGAGTGTCTTGTCAGGGCTTGGTGACACCAGGACCCCCAGCCCCGCAGACTGCCAGGGCTGGCACTGCCGTGGGTGCAGCTGCCGGGCATTGGGGGATGTTTTCCTGTCAGTTACAGAAACAAATAAAACAAAACATTTGCTAATTCAGGGAGATTCTTCTGGATAAGGCAAATTAATCAGATGTGATTCATTCTCCTGCTCTCTCTGGGACAGAGGCAGGTTGGGGATTAGGGAGCCGACGGGAACACTGTGGCCATGGGAATCTGCGCTGCCAAAGGCGCAGGGTCTGGCGGGATCTGTGGGCTGCAGCGCTCAGGGCAGCAGAGAATCAGTCACAGGCTCGTTCAGGTGTTCTAATGATCCCAGAATTAGCCAGGAAACACTTAGGAATTGGTTTGTTTAATTCCCATTCCCAGGCACAGGCCCTCTCCAATGCCTCCCATGCAGCTCAAAGGGAGAGGGAGTATTTTTCCTGTGTTACTGCTGGATCCATCGCTCACTAAAAATAAAGCTGACTTTTCTGCAGTGGGTAAAAACCAGTGATAAAAATCCCCATGAATACTTCATCAGGCTGCCTGCTTTCCCATGGATTTTCTGTCGCCAGGAGAGCGTTTCCAGCAGCTGCTGGTGCCTGGAAACCAGGACTGGGGGGAATCCAAATCAATCACGTCTGAAAGAGGGAATTTTCTACTGAATCCTACTGCTCTCGGTGGCATTATCCATGTAAGAGCTCTGGGAGCACCTAGAGGGAGGGTTTCACCCCAGGACAGAAAGCGAGGGGTCAGGGTCCAGAGCTGGGGCACCCCAGCACCTTCCCCTCCCTATTTGGAGGAGAACAGGGCAAGGAGAAGCAGCAGGAGGCTGAAAATTTGGCAGGGAAGACCCAGCTCCAAATGTACAGGAAGCTGTCAGAGCTGCAGGGACACTGGAGGCTTTGCAGACCACTGACCAAGAAGGTTTGGAGAGGTGATTCTGCCACAGGGGTCAGCACGTTCTCCCTTCCTTGGAATGCTGCATCTGAGGGCCCCAACTCAGGGAATCCACTGGACCCTGTCCCGTGTCCCAGGGTTTTGCATCTCACCACATCACTGGGAGCATCCAGCACAGAGGGAAGAGGTTTCCCCCTAAAATAAGGCTTGAAGACCAACATCCTCATTGCCTCGTGTCTGCCTGAGCAGACACTGAATCATCCCACAAGCTGGTATTTAAAATAGCAGAATTCCTGTTTTTAGCAAGAGTATTGCTCAGCCCTAAAAGGAAGAAGAGGCTTTAGGGTACCTGCTCGCCGCCTCACTGTGCACGGCCGGGCACGATGGAGGCACCAAAGGTTTGCCAAAGGTCTGCAGTGCCGGGGTGAGCACATCCCCGAGGGCTTTGCCGCAGGGCTCACGCAGAGCGCAGGCAGCTGCCCCCACCCTGGTGCTGCAGCTCAGAGGAGTCGCCAGTGTCCTGCCCTGGGCGATGTCCCGGGGACAGCGCTGTGCCGGGGACAGCGCTGTGCGGGTGCCGTGCCGAGCGCTGCCGCAGGGACAGGTACGGCTCATCCTGCCTGACCTAGTTAGCACCAGCGGCAGCAAAATGCGGCTCTGGGAGAGCAGAGCCTGCTCAAATCCAACAGTCAGAGGCGTTCCTCCCTCCCTGCTTCTGTTCCTGGGACCCACAGCCAGCTCCTCAGGAGTCCCATTTCATCTCCCACTGTGCCACCGGGATGGAGCAGAAGGGTTCCATGGGTCTGTTCTGAGACCCTTCCTTCTATCAGGCATCCTTCCCGAGGCAGAGGCACACAGAGCCAGACCTGCTTTCCACTGACAGGCCAGATCCTCCCCCAGCTTGGCCACACTTCTCACACACACAGAGCTGCATTAGCTCTGATCATCCGCAGCATCCAGAGTGATTCCAAGTTCGCCATTCCCTGCTAAGGGATGCTTTCCAGTGCATCCTGCTACCAGGCAGCTTTGTTTCATAAATCACAGAAAGGTTTGTGTGGGAAGGGACCTGAAGTGCATCTCATTCCAAGCCCCTGCCCTGGGCAGGGACACCTTCCACTATCCCAGATTGCTCCAAGCCCCGTCCAACCTGGCTTTGGACGCTTCCAGGGATGGGACAGCCACAGCTTCTCTGGGCAACCCGTGCCAGGGCCTCACCACCCTCACAGGGAGGAATTTCTTCCTCATTTCTCACCTAAACTGACCTGTTTCCAGGTCCCTGCCTTCTCACTCCTCCAAACCACAATAAATGTTCAGACAAGCCGGGCTCTTGCACAACCCAGGTCACCCCGCCAGTGTTTATGTAACCTCTACAGCAGTGACCTGTTTCCCTCTAACTTATCAAAGAAACCAAAACAGGACAGCAGCAGGTGCCACCAGGGTATCGGCTCGGGGCAGGCACTGGCATTACCTGGGAGCACATTCCAGCTGCCCCAGCACATTGGCCGTGCCCAGCACGAGCACCCCCTGCAGCGCACGCAGAGCTCACCTGGCCCTGGACAGGCTGCAGTGGAGACCAGCTCCAAGAGGAATCCACTGGTGTTCCTGATCGTCTTCCATGCACAGCTGGAGCTGCAGAGAGAGATTCCCCTGGGAGTTCTTAGCCCAGGTGGTGCCTACGCAGCAGCATCATCTTCCCTCAAGCATGGCCGAGGACTCACAGACCCCACTGTACACACTGGGCAGCGTTTGCCCCTTTTATGCCTGAAAATGACCTAGAAACACCCACAGCAACACTGCCTGTGCCTGCTTTAATGCCCCTCCTGCACCTGGGAGTCCATTGCTTATGAGGGCTACTGAGGGCTAATGAGGGCTAGTGAGCTTCCAGCTCTCACCCTGTGGCTTCCCAGCTCAGAACTGCTCTCGCCATTGATTCCCCATCCCAGCATTTTCCACTGGTACCATCATCCTCATGCAGACCCTGACAGGGCCAGTCTCAGTCCCAGGAGGAGAAACTCGGGCAGTGGCTGGAGCGCGGAGCCTCTGTCAGGGCGGGATGCTGGAGAGGGTTGCAGGGTGTGCACTGCATCCCTCCCGCTGCATCCCTCCTGCTGCATCCCTCTCTCCTGCTTCATCCTTCCTACATCCCTCCCACTGCATCCTTTCTGCATCCCTCCTGCATCCCTCCCACTGTCCCAGGCTGAACCCACAAGAGACAAATTCTGTGCCAGCAGGAAGGCACCTGGGGGAGAGAGTGTCCCCACCTGCTGGGTTTAGAGGGAGCAGGGACAAATCTCTGTCCCCTCCAGCAGCAGGGTCTGGGGAGCAGCAGCAACACAGGAGCATGGGAACATGTACGGGGTAGAGTTTCCCCCCGCCTGTGGCAGCACCTCGGGGATTGTTGTTTAGTTCAGGAATTAATCCTGAAAAGCCAAACATCAAACAATCCTTTAAACTCTCACTTGTGGTTTTGGTGTTCAGAACAGAGACACCATGACTGCAGCCCCGGTATCCAAGAGCTCCCCAGAGCCTGGCACCACACGGACAAGCCAGATTTCTGCTATTCCAAAGCCAATTTTATCATTACAGCAGTGGGTTGGTTTTTTTTTTGTGTGTGAGCTGGTCTGTTCATAATGGTGTGAAACCAGAAAAAGCAGGAATTCTTGCACTGAGAAACAGCAGGAGAAATACAGTGTAAAGGCCCGAGGTTTTGCCTGGCAGTGGAATGAGGGAGTTTCAAATGTCAAACCTGCTGAGTTTTTTTCTGCAGCTGAAGGAGCCCTTCCAAGCCGTCGGAGGTGTCACCACATTGGATTCAGTCTCTGTGTTCCAACTGACTTCAGAAAATGGCAAAAATACGCCTCTAAACCCCAGTCATTGGCAGCGTCAGCTGCACAAATAAATACGCTTGTCATCGCTTGATTTTTTTCCCATTTTCCAAGTTTAAAATGTTCTGGATGCCAAATGCCACCCGTTGGACCCATCCCTGTGTGTGCACACAATTAGCAGGAACGCCAGGCCGGGAACAGGACCGAGGGAGGTGTAAATCTGACCTCAGCATTGCTGCACCTTGGCTAATTAAAACACAATTTAGAAAAAAAGGAGATTTTAAAAAAACCCAATAAATTAAATGGCCAAGAGTGGAGCAAATTAAAAATCCACTGGAAAAATGAGTCTGGGTCAAGGGCAGCCAGACAGGTGGACACACTGCTAGCAGCACAGAGTGACAGGACCCTAAAATGTCCTGAATGTGCCCGTGATGGATGGAGCCAATCCCAGCTCCTGTGGGAGGAGGATGCTTCCAGGGGTGTCTGTCTCTGCGGGCCACTGCTCTTGCTGGGATGTGCTGGGACACAGACGCAGGCGCTGCCCGGCATCCCTGGCACCGCAGGGCAGCGAGTTCCTCTGCGGTCCCAGACACACAGCGAAGGATCCTGAGCTCTGTGAGGCGCTCGAAGGAGCTGCCGGAGGGCA
This sequence comes from Atrichornis clamosus, assembly GCA_013400975.1. Classification (NCBI taxonomy): domain Eukaryota; kingdom Metazoa; phylum Chordata; class Aves; order Passeriformes; family Menuridae; genus Atrichornis; species Atrichornis clamosus. Next base: position 8,708 of record WBMZ01000309.1, read on the forward strand.
GGAGCTGCCCATGGGGAGCTAAATCCCGCCTGCCCCCAGCGCGGGAGGGAGGGTGGCCGGGGCAGGATGTGCTGCTCGGAGGGCGAGCCCCCCTGTCCATGCCCGCGGAGGGGGGCAGGAGGGGACAGCCCACCACGCCACGCGCGGGACACGGGCAGATATGCTGGCACATCTGCTCCAGGTTCAGCCCATCCAGGAGCAGGGATCTGGGCCCTCCAGCCCGGGAGAGCGGCGGTCTGGGACCACCGGCCGTGCCACGGCTGCCCCGGGAAGGAGCAGCGGGAACCTGCCAGGACAAGGCACGGGTGGGATTCGGTCCGTGGTGGGCTGGAGAGCACAAAAGCTGATGCACACCCCCGGCCGCCTGCTGAGGCGACCATATATAGCTTGTCCCCATCACCACAAGGCTGCCATGGATCCAGATTTGGATCCGAGTTTGGATCCGAGTTCTAAAGGCTGTTTGGATCCCAGCACCGCTGTGGATTCCGCAGCGGCTGTCAGTGCTCAACCCAGCTCTTGGCTGCCGGGGGAAGCTCGTTAGCAAGTTGTCAGAGCAGGGAGCACTGCTGAATCTGAATACCACATCAGGTGTCGGAGCTGTTTGTTTGGGGTATGGATTTGGGAATTCAGGAGCCGTGTCTGTAGTGAGCAGCGTGTGATGTCGGCCGTGAAGTTCAGGCAATTACAGCTCATGATTTGACAAAGCTGCTCCTGCTCCAGCCCTTACACTGAATTCCTTCATCCAGGACAAGGTCACTGCAGAGCAGCAGATCGCTCCTAGCTCAGTTAGGAAACAATTGGAAAACTGAGCTGGGCTAAAGGCTCTTCCCACCGGCTGGAGATGGGGGTGCTGGAATGCTCAGACTCCTCGCAGGGATGTTCCAGCCCCAGTGTCATCACTGGGTCCCACAGTACTCGATGGGCAGCCCCAGTGGGTTCCTGCTCCATCTCTGCTCCTCCACACTTCCTAAAATCAGTGGTGAATATAAAACAACAGCAACAACAACCACCAGCCTGTGATCTCATTTGCAGCCCTCAGTGACAGCACTGAATTAGCCAAAAAAAAGTGAAAGTGGTTTTAATTAAAACTCGCTGGAAGAAAATTGTGATTAACTGATGTCATGCGTTAAAATTGCAAATCCCGGGAGCTTAAGTGACAGATAAAATAGCACGAACGGTATACAAATTCATTAACTTTTTTTAAAAAAAAACAAACTGGCAGCAAGCACGTGGCTTATAATTACAACTTAATTATCTGTGGAAGGGGGGTTGCATGGCGGTGACACGGCACGGCCGGAGGTGCCAGACATGTCCATGCACGGCTGTGCCCTCACTGAAGCTGAAAATGCAGGACTCGTGTTCATGAACTGGTGGCTGCCCAACTGCTCCGGGGGCACCCGAGGCACTGGGATCCACTCACGGATGCTCCGGGGGCCACAAGACACCCAAATGACAGCAGGACTTGGAGCCGGTGGTGGCACCACGACCACGGCACAGGGAGGCAGCCAAGGTGCTGTCAGGAGCAGCCCTGTGAAGTTGCAATGTTTGCCCACACCACACTGGGTTTCTATTTTTTGTAATTCTCCTCGTTTGACACATTTTGATGATGTTTCCATCCCAGTTGCCATGGTGACTCACATCCACCTCCCCACTGCTCTGTACATCCTTCTCTCCCGAGTGCTGGCATAGGACACACTAAGGTCCCATCGCGTTCCCAGCAGCGTTCCCCAGCAGCCTAGTGGGGCCAGGAATGGCTTTTCTCCTCCGGCTGCTCCCAGCCTTTCCACCCCCAGGGTCTAGCACTGGTGCTTGGGAAGTTTCATCAAATCCCAGACTGATTTGTGTTGAAAGGGATCTTAAAGTCTATCTCATTCCCCCCGCTGCCATGAACAGGGACACCTTCCACTAGATCAGATTGCTCCAAGACCCGTCCAACCTGGCCTTGGACACTTCCAGGGATGGGGTAACTACAGCTTCTCTGTTGTGGATGAAAAGTCACACCACGTGTCTGAACAAGGACTGCAGCCAAGCCCTGAGCAATTCTGCTGGGCCAGTGCCCAGGCTCCCAGGCCAGGATTGTCCCTGATCCGACAGGATCATACGCCAAGGAGTCCAGTGACACTTGGGAGCACTCCCTGGCGGCCCAGCCCTGCAAGCAGAGCTGCTTGTCCACTGCCTATCTCGCTGCCTGTCTCACTGCCACCCCTGTGCAGGGCAGGACCTGCCTGAGATCCTTTGGTCTCTGCAGAGCGGTCGGGGCAGCAACAGCCCCAGTGGTTGGAGACCACCGTGTGTGATGTTACACACAGCTGAACAGGGGTTCAGCCCCGGCATTGCCCCACCTGCTTTTGGGGGTGAATGGAGCTAGGACGGGGCCACTGCAGCCCTACCCCGGGAGCTCGGAGCAGGGAACATTGCTGGCCCTTGCCCCGGACACGGGAGGGCAGCCAGGCACCGCGCACGGGGCCACTCCCAGCGCCCCGACACGTTTGGGGTGCCCCGGGGGGGCTGGTCCCGCCCAGGCGCTGAGCTCTGGCTGAGCTCTGGCTGACGGCGATTCCAGCTGGCTGAGCACATTCTGGTGCAGATTACATCGATGTTCCCAGGAAGATGGGCTGTCACATCTCATCTTGTTCTGCATTCCTGCTGTGCTCTCTGCACACCCTGCCCTGCCACAGCAGCACACAGGGTGCCAGCACTGCCCAGCTGCACGGGCTGTGGGAAAGGGTTAATGCATCCCAGAGAGGGGGCACCCCAAAGCCACCACCATGCTCAGGGTCCCACCAAAGGCACCGCAGTACCCATGGTGCCAGCACCCAGGTTTGGCAGGAAATCACAGGTCTGGGAGCTGCCCCAGTCCCAGGATCACAGCAACAGCAAAAAGAGACACAAAGTTCTCCCAAAGCAGAAGGCGACCGTGTGGCTGGAGGTACCTGGGCAGGAGAAGAGCAGCTCAGGGCACAGGCACATTGGGCACAGGCACATTGGGCACAGCCACTGCTCTCCAAACATGCATGGGCTGGGAAAGTACAAGAGAGCTGGAGAGTATTTACAAAGGCTTGGAGGGACAGAACAAGGGGGAATGGCTTCCCAGTGCCAGAGGGCAGGGCTAGATGGGATATTGGGAAGGAATTGCTCCCTGTGAGGGTGGTGAGGCCCTGGCACAGGGCGCCCAGAGAAGCTGTGGCTGCCCCATCCCTGGAAGTGTCCAAGGCCAGGCTGGACGGGGCTTGGAGCACCCTGGGACAGTGGAAGGTGTCCCTGCCCATGGCAGGGGGTGAGATGAGATGGGCTTTAAGGTCCTTTCCAGCTCAAACTATTCTGGAATTCAGATAATTATTCACCTGCAGAGCCACTTTGAACACAATCCAGGGACAATGACAGGGCTCTGTCACTTCTTTGCCCTTTTGCCCAAACCAGAGCACTCCTGATCCACAAAATATTCCCTCTCACCACCTAGAGCAGCTGACTCTGAAATGGGTCTTTAAGCAGTATCTTCCCTGCCCATGCATTTACAAACTTCTCTGGCACACATGGATTCTTGCAGCAACCAAAATATCTGGCTGGTCCCAGCCCTCATGTCACTCTAAGGAAATTTCTCCATCCTCCTCAGCCCCCTGGGATGGGACCAACTCTCCCCCAGACTTGGAACTGTCAGTGCAGGTGGAGCAGGGAGACAAATGGATGCACCTCCCTGCTCTGTTCCCAGAGCAATTCCAAGATTCTTCCTTCCCTGGCTGGCTCTGCTCATGAATAAACACCACCACTAACAACCCTTTACCTCGGCCCCAGGGAGGCATTTTTGCAATTTCTTGCTAGAATCCCTCTAAATGCATCACTTCCCTGATCCCCTGTGGAGATGTTTCCACAAGCAGAAACCGCTGGGCTGCGGCATGTGAATGTCACCGAGTGAGTTGGTTAAAAATTCCATCTCGCTCACCTTCCCACGGCGCGCGGCAGCGGGAGCTCGGCGCCAGGCACCAGCTGTGCTGCAGCCTGCAAAACGGCTCTGGCTCCCGGCGCCCGTCCTGGGAGCAGCTCTCGGCCTCAGCCTGTCAAAGAAGCAGCAGCAAGAGGGAAAAGATAAAGAGACAAGTGGCATCGTCTCTGTGCTGTTGCCAGTGGGAAACAACCCTGGCGTCTGAGATGCTGCTCCTGCATGGAGGCATCAGGAAGGCACTGGGAAACATGGCTCACCTACCCAGTCCACAGGCTGGGCAGCAGGAGCCCCCTTCCCACCCCGCTAGCCTGGCTGAGTCCCCAGCCCTTGCCCCATCAGCACCGTGATGCATCAGGTACTCCAGCTCAGGCCAAAACCTGGTGCGAGTATTTCGCTCCCCTCCCCTCTGCCGGGCAGGATGCACCTGGGTACCAGCACGCACCTGGGTACCGGGAAGTGCTTGGGTGCTGGGATGCAGTCGGGTACTGGGAAGTGTTCGGGTACGGGGATGTCCTTGGGTACCACGACGGGCTCGTAACTCTTGTGCTTGGAAATCACACTGTGATGAGGGAGGGTTTGCAGAGCCCAGCCCCTGTGAGCCCCCTTTCCCCGTGGTCAGGCTGGGATTCAGGGGATGGGAGATGAGTGCTCTTGGATCCCTCCCTGCTCCCACAGCCAGCGCGTTTTCCGTGCTCCCGCGTCTCCGGGTGTGCAGCAGCTTGGCTGCAGTGCATTAAACAAGCAGCCTGGATCTGCGAATAACCAATCTGTCAGGCTTCTTCACCGGCGTTTTTTGGAAAACCCTGCAGGCAGGTGCAGGTGCCACATCAATATGTCAGCGCTCTGATGACGAGTTCATAATATTTTCTGCTTGCATTCCACTGTCTCCGTGTATTAGCAAACAGGCGTCTTCCAGCGCTGCTCGCTGGAGCCAGGGGTTGCGGATTTAATAACAAAATCATCGTGGTAAATCATTAGTTGGTGATTCAGCATGGAAATGCCTCATTAGCACTTCAGCATGTGCAGTGTGTGACTTATGAAAACCTCTGAATTATGGCTAATTAAGTGCAGGCCAAAAAAAATATCCTGGATCAGAACAATTCAGGATAAAATAAAATAAAATAAAATAAAATAAAATAAAATAANATAAAATAAAATAAAAAAGGGAATAAAATGTGTGAGGCCACCAGAACTGGTGCACACTGGGAGGAGAATCCATGTGCACAAGGTCAGAATGGAACAGGGTGTGGAGAGACCGTGTTGCTCGGGAAGATTCCTCCATCCTGAAGCACTGGGATATGGAGCAACATCAACCTCTAATTAACAGAAGTTTTAAAATCTTCAACATGCTAATTAATTGCTATATTAATCACAAGAACTCTGAGCACTGGCACATTCAAAGCCCTTTTGAAAGGAATCCATTTTGCTATGCAATGCGTGATCCCAAGAAGCTGGTAACTGGACACTCTGTGCCCGCTTGGCTCCTCTTGGCACCGAGAAACAGAGGTCCTGCCATGCCCCCGCCCAGGACATCAACCCTCACAACCCTATGGTGCCCAGTGGGGTTCCCACACTGGTCTCAGACCATCGCTGGGGAGAAACTGATGCCGAGTGAGCCTCTCACCCTAAGAAAGCCTCTAAAAATAAGCTCTTAATACACTCTTGCATCCTGTCAAGGCTTTAAATAGCTGTTTGGAGTTCAAATTTTAAAAACTGTTGAGCTCAAATCATTTATGACAACTTGGGAGCCAAAAATAAATGGGAATGAGGAAAGAGGAGGAGCCCGTCCCCCGCCGAAGCCACTGAGGAGAAGTGCCCGTGGGCTGAGCCCGTGTGCAGCCGGAGTCCCCAGAGCCTCGGGGACCAGGGGTGGAAGTGGGCTGGGGGCAGGGGCTGGCCCCACAGTCCACCCATCCTGGACAGTGCCACTGCCAGCCTTGTGCACTGTCAGAGGGACTGGCAGTGTTTGTCCTGTGGGGCAGGAGGACAAGGGGGCTCTGACTGGGAAACGGAGTCAAAGTGACGTGAGCCAAGGAGTGTCTCTGAAATGAGGAGCTACAGAGGCACCATCTGATTGCACTGGATTCTCACAACGTGGGTGCATTGCCAAGATGTTCTTTTAGTCAATAGAATATCAGACTCTACTTTAATCCAGTTCGTAATTAGAAAAGTGCAGGGAATGCTCACTCAGCTCTGCTCCAGAGACACCTGCAGCACAACTGCACCCTGGTTCTGCCTGTTAGAGACACTGTGAGCTCTCAGGAGAGAGGAAAATAGTCCCTGCATCACAGAATCCCAGAAAGGTTTGGGTTGGAAGGGATCTCACAGACCATCTCCTTCCACCCCCTGCCATGGGCAGGGACACCTTCCACTAGTCCAAGTTGCTCCAAGCCCTGTCCAGCCTGGCCTTGGACACTTCCAGGGATGGGGCAGCCACAGCTTCTCTGGGCGCCCTGTGCCAGGGCCTCACCACCCTCACAGGGAACAATTCCTTCCCAATATCCCATCTATCCCTGCCCTCTGGCACTGGGAAGCCATTCCTCCTTATCCTGTCCCTCCAGGCTCTTGTCCAAAGTCCCTCCCCAGCTCTCCTGGAGCCCCTTTAGGCACTGGAAGAGGCTCCAAGGTCTCCCTGGATCCTTCTCTTCTCCATGACCTTGTCTGGACTTCCTCCAGCAGGTCATCCCTCGCTTTCTGAACGCCCACCTGAGCCTGGGGGTAACCTCTATGTGACCCAGGACTGTCCCCACAGGTGCTGTCCACTCGGCTCAGGATGCCATCCCTGGTGTGGGGCAGCCCCCCGGCCATGCCCTCCCACTGCCGGGTGAGCTGTGCCCAGCCAGCGCCGGCCATGTGCGCCGGGCTGTGAGCAATCGCCGCTCCCGGGCTTTCCAGAAATACTCTGCTCTCCTGCTCACTGACCTTTGATCCTTTATTCAATTTTCATTCTTCTGGAAAGCCCAGAAATGCAGAGGATGCCTTGACACTCATGTCAGGGAGGAGGCTGGGATGGTGCCGACCACATGGCTGTGCTGGGAGGGGGCTCCAAGTACAGGGTGGGTGGCTCTGAGTGCAGGAACGAGGCTCTGAGTGCAAGGACAGGGCCCTGAGCATGGGACACCTCATTTCTTTTTCCCTGGATTTTCCTGGAGCCAACCCCTCTGCAGTCAGGACGCTCAGGCTGACACGGGAGAGGGGCAGTCAGAGTGCTGGGTGCGCTGCAGCTCCTCACCCTCCTCCTGCAACAGCTGAGTAGGAGGTTATGGAAAAAACATGTTTTCCCAAATCCCAGCACTTTCTGCTGCAGCGCTCGGCTCTGGCTCCACCTGCGTCTCACCGCGCAGCTCAGCACCAGTCCAGCGCGGTTTTCTCTCTCACACAAATGACCCCAAGGATCGTGGTACCGGCTTCACTCCCTTCCCTCACGCAGCACCTGCTGCCAAGAGCCGGGGGAGGGGCCCTCCATGCCCCCGGGGCAGGTTCCTCGTGCTGCTGCTGTGCCGCTGCCCCTCACTGCACCGCCAGACCCAGCATCCCAACCTGCAGCATCCCAACCCGCAGCATCCCAACCTGCAGCCTCGCGCCGGCCACAGGGAATCCCCGGCTGTGCTGTACCAGCGTTTTCTTTGGTCATGCTGGAAACCCGTCAGGAGCACAGCTTTGCTTATTTCGGTTGAGCTTGGAAAAAGCAAGGAGCACTGATAGTTTGGCATTGCTGGGTGCATTAGCTTTGCCCCCGCAGGCTGGTGTGCACCTCTTTGGGATGACACCAGACTGGCAACCAGTTGGGTATGGACAGGTTTGGGTCAGATCTTGGGATGATATTCTTCCCCATAAGAGTGGTGAGGCCCTGGCACAGGTTGCCCAGAGAAGCTGTGGCTGCCTCATCCCTGGAAGTGCCCAAGACCAGGCTGCATGGAGCTTGGAGCAACCTGGACTAGTGGAAGGTGACCCTGCCCATGGCAGGAGATAGAATGAGATGGTCTTTGAGGTCCTTTCCAACCCAAACCATTGGATTCTGTGATTCTCTTGCAATCCCTAACCCCGAGTATTAAAAGGCTGCATCCCACCACGGCAGAACAATGTGGATGGAAAAATTAACCTTAATAAGGAATAATTTGCTCTCTAGGGGAAAAAGATGCCAAATGGAAGCACGTCGTATTCCCAGCCCATGCCATTGCAGAGTCAGTGATGTAGTTCTCACTCACCCCACATGCAAACAGCCTCCTGAGCCACCGGGGCAGAGCCCTGGGAACTGCAACCACTTCCCCCAGGGCTGGCGGAGGGTGTGGGAGTCCCAAACGGGAAATCCCCAACGGGAAATCCCAAATGGGAAAATAAATGGAAACATGTCAGTGGGAATGGAGAGGGAATTCCAAGACAGGACCAGCCACGCGGGAGCTGAGCCTCACGAAGGTGAGTGTGGTTTCAAGAGCAGCGGGAGGAGCAGTGGGATGTGCGGTGTCAGGGCTGTGCAGTGTCAAAGCTGTGCGGTGTCTGAGCCATGCGGTGTCACAACTGGGCTGTGCCAGGATTCTACGGTGTCAGAGCCGTGCTGTGTCAGGGTTGTGCGGTGCCAGAGCCGCGCGGTGCCGGCGCTGTGCGGTGTCTGAGCCGTGCGGTGTCCGGGCCGCGCGGTGCCAGAGCTGTGCGGGGTCAGCGCGCTGCGGCGACCCAGCCGTGTGGTGTCAGAGCCGTGCAGTGCCAGAGCCGTGCGGTGTCAGAGCCGTGCGGTGCCAGGACTGTGCAGTGCCGGGGCTGTGCGGTGTCAGAGCCGCGCAGTGCCAGAGCTGTGCGGTGTCAGGGCTGTGCGGTGTCAGGGCTGTGCGGTATTAGGGCTGCGCTATGTCAGAGCTGTGCGGTGTCGGGGCTGTGCGGTGTCAGAGCCGTGCGATGCCGGCTGCGCACAGTCCATATTGCAGGTGACATCCAGTGGCTGCGGGGAGCAGTGCAGTCCCACTGTCACCACGGGCACCCGCACCCGGCACCGTACCCCGGCAGGCAGGCACCGGTCCCCAGCACCTCGCCAGAGGAGCTGCGGCTGTCCCTTCCCTGGAAGGGTTCAAGACCAGGTTGGACAGGGCTTGGAGCAACCTGGTCTAGTGGAAGGTTTGGGTCAGACCCTGCCCGTGTCAAGGGGCTGGAACGAGATACCCTCAGGGGTACCATCCGGCCGCGCTGAGCAGGGAGCACTGGGAGAGGGATGAGCTCGGAGGTATTTGCAATTTCCTCCCACCTCAGGGGGATTTCCCCGCCCCTCCAGCCCTCCCTCCCCTTCTCCAGGGGCAGAGGGAGAACACTCACGCTTTAATAACAGAGGTATGTGGCAGGGACAGGCAGCACAAATAAACCTGCTGATGGGAGCAGCAGTGGCGGACACTTGCTTGGCAGCCATGGCACCAGCCCCCATGGCTCCCACAGAGACGGGACACGATGGAACAATCCCAGCCCTGCAGATCTGGGACCTGACTGGATATCACAGCCCCACCTGCTCAGCTCCCCAGCCCCCTTTTGCCCTCCTTTGCGGGCGGCAGCCCCTCTGCCATCACAAGAACAAGCAGCCTCTGCCAAGCAGCCCATTTTGGGAGAGAGCCTTGTTTACTCTGGAGTGAATGTTCACATCCCGGGAGCCGCTCAGCTACATAATCACCAAAACCAACACGGGACCCGAGGCTGCGCCGTGTTTTTGTGCTTGTCCAGTGGCCGCTCAGGGAGATCAAAGCCTTGGCTCTGGCCGCAGCCAGCCCCGCAGGCCCTGTCTGGCTGCTGCGGTTCCCACCGTGCCAGGGAAGGTCTCAGCCATGCTGGGGCAGGTGGGAGCACCCTGAGAGCTGCCAGTGATGCTGCAGGACTGTGACTGCTCCCTGGAACATGAGACTCTTCCAAAACTGCCTGAGAATCATCACAGCTGGGAGGAGAAGGGCTGCACCATGTCCTGGCTTGAGCAGGGTGTCCTTGGGCAGGGGAAGCTTGAGCAGGGAGTGCTCATTGGGCACAGACCCCTTGTGCTGGTGGGATGCTCTTACCTTTGGTGCTACCCTGGTTTGTTGTACTCCACTCTCTCCCACCATCTAAAGCAGAGGGGTCATGAGTATCATTGTCACCCCCTCTCCCCTTTCCTATGGGGTGAGGGTTACTGCAGGTACAGGGTGCTGCTCCCCGGAATCCCTGGCATCCCCAGGCTCTGCAGGGCCATGCAGGGAAATATCTGTCTCCTCTCCCTCCTCCTCTTCTCACAGATGTTTTCAATGGGAGGGTTCATTCCTTCCGGCCAAGGCAGATGCTGGATGTGGCCTCATCCGACTGCCCGAATCCTGTGCAGCCAGAGCCAGGGAGGCCGTGGTGCCCTTTGGTGCACTCCCAGCTGGGAGCAAGGGTCTCCCTGGCACACAGCCTGGTGGGGTTTGGGTAGCTCTAGCCAGTGAAACATGCCCAGCAGTGCTTTCCATGGGGATAGCAGCTGGAGCACTGGGCAGCTCCTGAGTCAGTGGGACGAGTGTGCGCAGGGTTCTGCTTGAACCTGCGCCCGAAGCCAGGAGCTCACTGCAGGTGCAAAAAGGCTTAACAGGGCCCCGGGCACTTGGGCAGTCTCCATCACTGAAGGAGTCAAGCCAGAGATCTCCACACCCTTCCCACAAGGCGGCTGCTGCTCCCCAAGGTGATGCCCCACAGCGGCCCCTCAAAAAGTGCCAGGAGACTGAGGGACAGCAAGTGGCTCTGGTTGCCTCCTTGTGCTATGTGCCAGGTGTGCTGGCCCCATCACCATCTCTTGTCCTTTGGGCAGCAAATGAACCTGGACCACAACCAGAAGGAACTGCAGCCACATCCACTCAGAGCCACAGCCACAGGGAACCCAGGCCTTGGTGTCCCACACATGCAGGAGCTCCCACAGGTCCCTGTCCTCCAACCGGAACTACAGAGGTGTTTTAGTTTGGAAAAAAATAGGGTATTTCCACCTGAAATGTCATCCTGTGCTCATTCTGTGCTTGGGAAAGGGTGGCAAAGCCCCAGGAAGCAGTGGGGGGGGCTTGGGAGGAGGACAGGGAGGACAGAGGGCACTTTACCAACACAAGGCATCGGTATTGACAGTTGCTTTACCACCTCCACCCTTCTCATCACTGCCACCAAACCCTGTGTATGTCTGTGACCGAAGGATGGGAGGTCTCTGGCCATAGGGCAGTTGAGCCAGGACAACCCACCTGGCATCAGCCCGGAGCACTCCGGGGATTCATGTGGCTCACACCGGGGAATCTCTGACCCAACCCAAGCACCCCCTCACGAGCCCGGTGCGGGACCGTCCCCGGCGCCTGCACAGAGCGGCCCAGTGCCGTGACAAGCTCACACACGCCCGAGCCGGGAGTGGAGGTCTGAATTCCTCAGCTCCAGCCTCGGCTGCACTGGAGCTGAAAACAGGAGGGTTGGTGTGCTCCAGAGTGAAGGTGCTGGTGACCAGGGTTGGTCATGGCCTCCCAGACGTCCCTGGCTCCAGTCCAAGCAAGGAGTGCCCATGACTGACCAGGACCCATCAGGTTCACCCGCTCTCCTCGAGCATGTGATGGGAGGAACCACTCAGGAGAGAAGTGGAGGACAGTGTGGGAACGTGGTGACAACAGGAGGAGCTGCCTTGGGGCACAGGGTGGGGTGTCACCACTGTCACAGGGGCCCAAACACCGCTGTGAGCAGCCAGAGCAGGAACAGGGGTACTAGACCCTTCCCCTGCCACCTACGATGGAGTTTTCCAGCCTTTCGGGAGTGGGGCACCCCCAGCCCCGGCCCCCTGGCACCGCGGCGGTGGCGGGCTGGGGACCGTGGGGGCTGTGGGTGCCTTTCTGCAGCGTCAGACGAATCCGCCCGGCTGCACCCCCGCGATTTATACAGCTTAATCCGGCGGCGGGCAGGTTCCACCCGCGCCCCGCCGGCCGGGTGCCGGCTCGGCCCCGCGGGCGCGCAGCCCAGGGGGACGGTCCCTCCCCGCAGGGAGGGGACTGAGTTATGAAAGTTGTGAATGGGGAGTGTCCGGGGGGCTGGAGCAGAGGGAGCCCAGGGGCGCGGGACACTCGCTGCGGGCAGCGCGGGCGGGCTGGGCTGCGGCACCCTGAGGTCCCCGAGACGCCTCCCGCCGCTGTCCCGCACCCCGCAGACAGCGCCGACCGGGAGAAGAGGCACCCGGCGATACCCCCACCTCTATCCCCCCATTACCGCACCGGATGGCTTCCTGAGGTTTATATCCCACAGTTCCAGGGAGGAACGTCTCCTGAGGCCACTCTCGTGTCCTTATCACTTTTCCAGCCCAGCTTCTCCACTGTAACTGTTGGACGGAGAACTGATAAGGGTATGCGAGTGACACCAGCGACCGTCCTGACACGCCGGCCCCTGGTGGCCCCCGGGCCATCCCGGCTCCTGCTGCGGCTCCAGCTGCAGCAGGCATCCGTGCCTGTGCAGCTCCAGATGTTGGCTCCGGATAAACCGACCACAAAGCAAATGCAGGGGATAAAGAAACATTTTTTTTCACTAAAAGTTGGCAAATCACGTCACTCCGGGATTTTCCCTTTCAGCATCTGCAGCAGGTCTCCAGCAGGAAAACGCATCTTTTTGGAAAAGATCTTGAAATGCTGTTTATGTGTTACTGTTTTCTTTGTTGCAGTGGAGTTAGCTTGGAATTCTTTGGGATCAATGTAAAGAGCAACTACAAAAGCAAGAAGTCAGTGTAAAGCTCCTGTGCTTTCCTGTGCCTAGAATTGTTCCCATTAAATGCTATTTATTCCCAATATCTCCCTGATTTTCAAGGTGAGTGCCTGCCAGCCATCTCCAGCCACAGCAGATGAAGGAAACGAGGAACACCCCAGAGGGACCAGGATGGGATTTTGGGCAGCTAACTGCGGGCTGAGGTAAGGAGGGGTCCGCTCAGCAGAGCCCTGTGCTCCCACCCGGCTCGGGGTGCTGCTGCAGCACAGGCTGTGTCCCACCGAGCCTGGGATTGCCGGGTTCCCACAGGGACTGCCCCTGCATGACAAACCGATGCTCTAAAGCACCCGGGAATCCTGTCACATGTCCCAGTTTTCCAGCTATTCCCATCAGTCTGATCTTCCCTGTCTCCACTAAAGCATTTTGCAGAGAGTGTGCCAGCATGCTGGCGTTCTGGGGCACTCACCCATGGATGTGGGGCTGGATGGAGAGGAAAGAGCCAGCACCAGCACTGGGAGGAGGCTTCTTTCCATGGGGACACAGCCCAGCCTGGCTGAAACCCATCGGCTGCACGGCCCATGCCTCAGGGGCTGCCCTGGCCCCGCATGACCCCCATAGCCACCGACTACTGCAGCCCTGTGGGGTTCCCCGAAACCTTGCCACCCCCACGGGGACACAGAGGTCCCCTGCCCACAGCTCCCTGCACACTCCTCTGCTTGACAGAGGTTGGAGGGGGATCCTGGAGTCTCACGGGGTGCCCTAAATCCCCTCAATTTCCAGGTGCAGGCGTCAGGGCAGGAACCAAAGTGGAGGAGCAGCTCCATGTCAGGCACTGCATGTGCAGGCTGGGCTGGGGAGGGGATGCACCCCCAAACACTGATCCTCCCACTCCCGAGCTTGGGCCTCATCCTGACCCCTGGCCTGGCCCCGAACCCTGAGTTGGAGACTCAGCCCCAATGTAGGGGTCTTTGCCCCCCCTGGGCTCATCCGGCAGCCACACTGCCACGTGCCAGGCTCGGTTCCCTGCCCCGGCTGCAGCCATGTGGGGACAGCTGAACTGTGCCCTGAATGCTCCCCCCGACTGCAGGTGGCCCCGCAGCAGCCCCCACCACGGCCGGGGGTCCAGGGCTCCACCACAGCCAGCTCTCTTCACAAAACCTGGGCATCCTCTTGGAGCAGAGAGGGAAGTGTCAGTATTTGGGATCACTGTAATTGAGACAGGCTCTGTCACCTCTCGTTGACGGCTTTTTCACCTCCCCAGTGACTCTGGACCCTCGCCAAGGGGGGCAGGATGCAACCCCCCACACCACAGCTCTGGGCAGACAACCCAGTGGGCTGGCACCAGAGGGTTCAGAGCACTTGGGGGTCCCAGGACGTCCCCTAGCCCACCCCTCCCCCGGGAGACGGAGGGACAGAGTGCTGGTCGACACACAGCCCCCACAGCCCCTTCAGCTGCTCCAGTTGCCCAGGGAGGTGGGGCGTTGGCAGAGGACCTACAAAATGAAGTGAGCAGGGAGGAGGGTACTCCCAAGCACCCCACTGTGAGCTGGTCCAGGGACCAAACTGGAGTGCTCACAGCATCTCTTGGCTCTGGGGCCCGCTGGGATTCTTCCCTGGGGAGCACCTGGAGCCTCCAGAAGCCCCAAAAGCGAGTGCCTGCGTTCTCATAGCCGCTTCTGCATGAGGGGTTCAGCGGGGGGCCGGGACCTCATCTGATCCCTGCACAAACAGCCGCCGGCAGATTGTCAGTGTGTATTCGGCTTTCCCTCGTGGCAGGTGGGGTGATCAGCCATGAAAAGACGGCTTAGCGCCACCGGAAAACTCCTGAGGCAGCCGAATTCCCCGCGCCGGCCCCAGCCCAGCCCCAGCCGCGGGGAGCCGGGCCAGGGCAGCGCGGCCGGGGGGTGTCGGGGCAGAGGGAGACGATGGCTGAGCCAGCACCGGTGCTGCTGCCGCGCAGCCGCTCCTCGCCCTGAGCACGTAGCTCTGATATTAAAGTCATGAATAGGAAATTCCACTTCTTCAGAAAAAATCAGAATCCGGATATTTCATAAGTGTCCCAGCGGACATGAAAGCCGCACCAGGAAATTTCACTCAGCAGAGATATTAAAGTTGATGCAGCCCTTGGGGCAGCCGGGGCCAAGCACCCGGGGCCCGGCACAGGGCGAGGGACGGCTGTGGGAACACGCGTGTGCCACGGACCAAGCACGTTCCACCACCCCCTGTATCCCTGTCCCTGCCAGCCCTGCCTCAGCTGCTGGTCACTCTGCAGTAGGTGACCCCAGGTCTAGCAGAGCACATGGCAGCATAGCTACAGGTGTTGTGGGGAGACGTGGCTGTGAAAAGCAGGCAGCCGCCGCAGCACTGCTGAGGTGGCACGTCTGTGCCTGTGGGTACAGGTGTGTGCCCTGTGCTCCATCCCACATGGAGCACGTGCAGCTGGGAGCTCTGGGGTAGGCAGTGCCTCACAGGGGTTCATTGTGAGGTCCCTTGCCCACCCACTGGACACAGCATGTACCTGGGATTGCCAAGAGGCCAATGGCCCCCCTTGGAACACCCCTCGAAGGAGGGAGACAGACGATGGCTACACAGGCACCGGCACTGCTGCCACAGCTGGGGCACAGGAACGAGATGCTCAAGGGGACCCCACAGACATGAGACTCAAAGGGGGCAGCAGCTGAGCCCCCATCAGGGCACATAGCAGGCCAGGGTCCCACGGTGGGCTGCACCGGGGATGGGGAGTGTCACCCGCCTGGCCCGGGAGCGTCACCCGCCTGGCCTGGGAGCAGCATGGCATCGCTCATCCCAGAGCTGCCAGGGAGTACCGCCCCCGCAGGCACTGTGCAGAGCTAATTGCAGGTTATTGCACTGCTCTGTCATGAAATACGGATCCGTTCTCTTCCGACACACACTCCAAGGAGTGCAAACTCAGATCTCCCCCTGCCTCCGCTCAGCACCTCTCCTCACCTGCCAGCAGCCCTGGCACGGCAGCGGGTGCAGCGTGTGTCATGTCACCGTGGTGGCAGAGGGTGCAACATCTGCTGGGCACATGGAATCACAGAATCCCAGAAAGGTTTGGGTTGGAAGGGTTCTCACAGACCATCTCCTTCCACCCCCTGCCATGGGCAGGGACTCCTCCCACTATCCCAGGCTGCTCCAAGCCCTGTCCAACCTGGCCTTGGACACTTCCAGGGATGGGGCAGCCACAGCTTCTCTGGGCACCCTGTGCCAGGGCCTCACCAGCCTCAAAGGGAACAATTCCTTCCCAATATCCCATCTATCCCTGCCCTCGGGCAGTGGGAAGCCATTCCCTGTGTCCTATCTCTCCATCCCTTGTCCCAAGTTCCTCTCCAGCTCTCCTGAAGCCCCTTTAGGCACTGGAAGGGGCTATAACGTCTTCCCAGAGCCTTCTCTCCTCCAGACTGAAGACATTTCATCTCTCAGCTTTGGCTGAGTCAGGATCGAGCTGCCCAGATCCTGGACTTTATCTCCAATTCCATCTGGAGTCCCACACCTCTGCCATTCCCAGGGACCAGGCACTGACATTTCCCTGTTGCTGTTCCCTGTGGGGATTCGTCAGGATTAGGAGTGAAACACAACCCAAAGAGCATCATAATGGCTTCTTGAGAGAAAACGAGTTTCTAAAATTAAACAAGCAAAATGAGAGAATGGAATATTTTTGCATTGATTTCCTTGCCATGAATATTTATAAAACTTAGTTTAATAATATTAAGCAAAACACAGAAGTGTGCTGGGCGAGAGCTGCGATCTGCATCCCCATCCCATGGCAAGGCACACATCGGACCTCAGCAACTGCGCCCTGCCAGGGTCCGAGCTGCAGAATTGATTCCAGGCGCTCCAAGTAGGGAATCACCCATCCAAAAACTGGAAAACCCCCAGAAAGACACACAAAACCCCAAAGAATTCACTGTCCATTGCCACAAGCAATAAACAGGGAAGCCAAGCATTTTTCTCTCCCTGCCCCAGCACCACCCTCTCTCATCTTAATTGGTAAATAATCACACAAGTTGGATGGTCACTCCATCCCTTCTATGCCTGCCCAGGAAACTGTGGCTACCCTTTCCCAGAAGTGTCCAAGGCCAGGTTGGACAGGGCTTGGAGCAAACTGGGATAGTGGAAGGTGTCCCTTCAGGGCATTGGAATGAGATGAGCTTTGAGGTCCTTTCCAATCCAAGCCAATCTGGGATTCAATGATTCACCTGTTATGGCACAAGAGGCCTAATCTTCCACTGCCACCCACAGATATTCCTTCCTGCCAGGATCTGGTGATTTCCAGCCTGGTATCAAGGGCATTTCTGGTCTTTTGATTCAAGGGGTTCTCTGCTGCCCCTCTGAAGCACATCCAGGTGAAAAATCCACCGTGGAGGTGCAAGAATGTGCAGAGTACAAAGGGAAAGGCATGGAGAAGGGCAGGGAGAGGGATGCGTTGTCAAGACAACAGCAACTGCAGGATCGGGAGAGGGAAGGAGAGGGGAGCGGGGGTACGCAGGGCTCCGGTAATGGACACAGGGGTACAGGAAGCTGAGGGCGAGGACAGCGAGAGAAACGCTACCCCCTGCTCCTCTGCCCACGAGAACAACTCCCAGCCCTGCTCCCAGTGAGGGAGGATGATTCTGAGTCCCACAGCATCCCCAGAACCCATCACCTGCATCCTGCCAGGTCCCACAGCCCAGCTCCCTAGAGCCCGGCCCAAGGGATGGAAGCTGCTGCTCTCCAAGGCCCAGGACATTGCGTTACTTGAGCAAATGCCACAGTGACTCGAGGGGGAGAAGCTCTGGCTGCTCCGTGACACAGAACAGCACATTCTTATTTTCAGACCTTTCCACAGTCTATTAGAGTCTGAGTCAAACCAACACCTCATACTGTGGAGCAGAGTCCAGAGAGATCCCAATCCCATCCAGCTCCAAACTCTCCCACTTACAGGAAAAGTTGAAACTTTGTTCATGCCTCAGATGCAGATTGGAAAGAGATGAGAACTGAAGTCCCCAACTCAAGGAGGGGACAGCAAGTACAGTCACCTGTGAGGTCCATGGAGGCCTGTGCATCTACAGAGCTGCTGATCCAACACAGATCCAGTCTGGGATCCAAGTTCACCACCATGGTAGCGTGGCATGGCACCATGGAGTGCAGGCGTGATCGGGGCACAGGGAATCCTTCACACTCGTGCACCTACAATGCAACCTGATGCAACAGGTGCAAACACCTGTCACCATCCCCTCAGCCAAGAGCCAGGACAGGGGACAGGCAGGGACTCAGTGCAGAAGCAGCTGGGGGCTCTGTGCTGCTGTTCTTACCTCCTGAACCCCATGTCCTGAGCCTGACACCCTGTTCCTGCCTTCCCTCGGCTGCTGGAGGTCCCAGAGCGTCCCTCTCAGGGCAGCAGCTCTTGGCAGTGTGGTGAGCCCGGCTCCCTGCTGAGCCCCTGCTCCCCTCTGAGCCCTGCTCCCCATGCACCCATCCCAGCAGCAATCCCTGCCAGGCCCTGATGGCTCCCTAAAGCTGCTGCACTATTTTTACCCCACGGTTGCTATAGAGACATCAGAGCCTCTCCCCGTGATGATGCAGCTGCTTTTGGGTGATGCAGCCTATTCCAGAAGCACTGCATCATCCACTTCATCATCCACTGCCTCACCCACTGCATCACGCATTGTATCACCCACTGTAACGCCTGCTGCATCATCATTCACTGCATCACCCACCGCATCACCTGCTGCATCACCCACTGCATCATCACCCACTGCATCATCACCCACTGCATCATCCACCTCAGGTTCCCCTGGACACCCCCTCTGGTCCCAGAGAGCTGTACCAGGCCCCTGTGCCCACGACAATGCCACAGGATGTGGGGTCACACAGACACCTGCTCCATCCATTGCTCCCGGTGCCCCAGGTCGGGGTGAGCCTGGCCAAGGTGCTGCTGTGCTGGGCAAGGTCTGACCATGGCCAGCTCAACCGTCTGGCCAAAGCCAGGGACCAGAGTATGCAGCACTGTGTGACCACAGAAGGGGGCAGTGGCAGGGCTGTCATAACACCATGGATTTTAGCTGATTGATCTCCAGCACACTGTGGGAAGCTGGTACTAGTGTTTTTCCAGCAAGAGAAATCAAGGTTCCAATTAAAGCAGGTGCAACTTGTCCCACGCTCTGGCCCTGCTCAGGTCTGAGAGGAAAAAAGGTCCTATGTGACTGTGGTTGGACCCTCTTGTCCATGAAACCTCAGGAGGGGTATGGCCGGGGCTGAACACTGGTGTGGTGGGACACCCTACACCCACGCTGTGCCCCTGTGTGCCCCACAGGTCGAGGGACCTGGGCTGTGCCCCAGGCAATGGCAGCATCAGCAGCAGAGCCAGTGGTCCCCCCAAGAATGCTGGGCTCCCCCATCCTTGCGCTCAGCCCCCGTGAGCGCGGCTATAAGCCCTGAAACGGCGGCCGTGCAGGGATGAGCTGGCAGGAATAGCTCACACAGCCCTCGGCAAAGCACCCAAAATAGAACCTGCCAGTGCCGGCTGCCTCCGGGGAGACCGGGCTGGTTCCGCCCTTGGCGAGGCTGTGCTGGCATCCCACCTGCCCCTGAGCTGGGGGTCCAAAGGTGCCGAGAGGTGGTGCTTTGGGACAAGCCCCTTCCCCAGGACACAGACCCAGCTCTGCCCAGTCGAGGGCTGCAGCAACTCCAGGGCTGTAGTACACATGGAGCCAAGAGCCTGTCCCTGCTCTCACAGCCTCAGACCCCCAAGGTGTCTGAGGTATGCCCTGGGTACTGCAGCTGCACCCCACACAGACCAGACAGCCCCGTTACAGTCCCAGAAAGCAACTGTCCCTTCTCTGAGCTGGGCCAGACTCTACTCAGAACCTCAGCAGGCTCATCCAGGTGGGATAGTGCTGGGGTGGCCTGACAAAGCACTCAGCATCTCTGATGTTCTCATCAGTGACACAGTTGTGTCACCTCTGCCTCTCTCTGTCTTGCCAGCAGAAAGAAGCCCCCTGCCCAGGGGAGGATTCTGGGTACCAGTACCACCCATGCCACAGGGTACTGGTATCACCAGCAGCACCTCCAGCCACTGTCCAGCCCTCCACACCCTGCCAGGGCTGTTCTGTGTGGGCAGAGCACCCCGTGGTGGCACCCAGGCACCTCAGAGCCACCTCCTCCCAGTCTTGTTCCAAACTGACCATGTCTGAGCCCCATCCTGCTGTCCCCGAGGCTTCACAGGCACTGCTGAGATCAAACCCCGGGCTCAGAGCCCTGTACAGAGTTGCAGCTTCTCCAGCAGTCATCCCTGTGGCCCCGTTGCCATGGCATCCTCAGGGATGGCATGGATACTGGCGAGGAAGACAAGGAGGATGAAGATAGGTGGACATATTGGCTCTGCAAAGCCAGGACAGGGCTGGGGCAGATCTGAGGCCCTCCAGCAGCAGGCAGGGGCCATTCCTGCTCCCCTCCACAGAAGTCCCAGCTCCCAGAACTGGCATAACAGAGCTGGCATCGCTGTGCTCGTCCCTCCCTGCTGGCGCATCTCCCACCCCATGGACACCTGGAAGCTGGTGAATCTAGGCTAGTGGAGAAGGAAAGGGAACTCCCAGGTTTTAACATCTTCAGGGATGGGTCATTCCTGCTTTCCATCCAGGACCAGCCAGCCTGGGCTCCAGA
The DNA here is from genome assembly GCA_013400975.1 of Atrichornis clamosus. NCBI lineage: Eukaryota > Metazoa > Chordata > Aves > Passeriformes > Menuridae > Atrichornis > Atrichornis clamosus. Next base: position 28,998 of record WBMZ01000309.1, read on the forward strand.
ACAGGGGTGACAACTCACACGAGAAGCAAGGGGGGCAGGGGAGGAAGGGTGCTCCCCAACACTTATTTCCAGCACTCTACTAATTGCAATCACCAATGGCCCAGGACCTTCCCTCTTCCCCTACCACCTCCTTCCTCCTTGTGGTCATCCTTTGGGTGCCCTGGGAGCAGACCCCCCTCAACTGGGGGGATGCAATGGCTTCCTCTGGTGCTGGAATAGAATATGCATAACTGGGCAGTTTGTGGTCCTCCTGCCACCACAGCTTGTCTGTTCTAAATGTGTGGGTTTCAGGAGTCTATTTTTAAGATGTATATTTTGTTAAGGTGTTTATATTATTTTGCTTTTAGGAGTTAAGGCATTTATTTTCTACAAGTAACCTGGTGTGCTCATGCATCAGAAAATGGACAAACACATTTTTGGGACTTTGTGGCCAGGTTAGGCAGGTACTGCAGAGCCTCCATGTTACCAAGTCAGGACGAAGCTGCCATAAAGTTTGCCAAATGCTCTCTAATGTAATAAGACCAACTTAATTTCTCTGCTGACTCTGATTCTCATTGTCATCATCATCTCTGAATGAAGACCGTTGCAGTATTAGATTATATTTTATTAATCACAAGAGAAATTTCCACTAATGTTAACACCATCCAGAGGGTGTGCGGACAAATGCCCTCACAGCTGCAATGGTCTGCAGAAATACAGAACCATGGGGGTTAGGGTAGTGGGTATGGGGCATCTGTGACCATTTCCCCCTTCCTCCCATTTCCCTCTTTCTGCTCCAAAAGAACCACTGAGGAAAGTGGAAGAAGCTGCTGGGTAGCAGGTTCTTGCCTGGATGCAAGATCTGGGGACAAAGGAGTGTCAGAGGGCCAGCACACTGCTGCTGGTCCAGGTACATCATCCTGGCACTGAGGGGAGCTCTGCCCAGGGAGCAGACACAGGGACCCCAACTTCTCTTGCATGGCACAGAGCACTCCAGTGCCCTACGTGTGCCCTCAGGTGTCTCAGATATGCGCTCAGGTTCTCCCAGATGTGCGCTCAATCCGTGGAGCCATCGACATCAGAGGAGGCTTAGGGGGGCCTTAATGCCCCCTGCTCCTAGTGGGGCCAGCTGTCGGCTCAGACCAGTTTGCCCACGGCAGGGTCCCACTGGGTCTGGAGAGCCCCAAGAGCAGGGACACTCACACCCCACCCCCGCACACAGACACCCCCGCACGGGTGGGCGCACACTCCCGCCTCCCACTCCCCCTCACGGACACCCGCACAGCCCGCGCTGACGGTGCCCCCGCACACGGACACTCTCGCCCGCGCCCGGCGGCAGGGACACAGCACACGGACACCCCCGCCCCGCCGCTCCCCGCACCCACTCGCGGGCGGACGCGCCGCCCCCCCGCGCCCTCCTCCTCGCGCAGCGCCGGGCACCGGCACCGACAACCGGGCACCGGCACCAACCACCGGACAGCGGCTTCTGGCACCAAGCACCCACACCGACCCCGGCACCAGACCCGACACAGGGCACAGGGCAGCGGCGCCGACACCGGACAGCAGTACCGGACACCGACAGGGGCACCGGGCAGCAGGTAGCGGGCCGGCGGCGGCGGCCGCACCTCACCATCATCCCCGCAGCCGGGGGCGGCGGCGGGAGCGGAAGCGGGATGGCCCCGGCGTGGAGGGGCGCGGGGACACCGGTCACGGTGGGAGTGGGGGAAAACCGATGGCCGGGTCCCCCCCGTTCTCCCACTGGGTCAGAGCGGGGGGGTCCCCATGGGAAGGGGCCGTGGAGAGCTCAGGGGCAGGGGATGGTACCGTCGGCACCTTTAGGGGAGCTGGGGGCAATGCGAGCACTGACCACAGGTCCAGGGACTGCAGGACCGCCACGGAGGGCACGGGGATGGGGTGGGGAAGGGCTGGGAGGCTTGTGCCCGCTCCGGGGGCACTTTGGGGGCACTGGCTGCTCAGGGCTCCAGGAATGGTCTGAGGAGTGAGACAGGGAGCGGGGGGGCAGCAGGAGCAGAGGGCAGTGGGAGCAAGGAGTGGGAAGCAGCAGGAAAGGGGGGCAGTAGAAGCAGGGGGCAGTAGAAACAATAGACAGCATGACTGGCTGCTTCTCCTTTCCTCCAGCAGTGAGGAAGCAGAGATCCCAGTTCGAGCCTGGGAAGCTGTGGGGGAAGCTCACGCTGTTTCCAGTGGGCTCTGTGTTGCAGCACCCTAGCAGGCTGATGGAGATATCAGAAGCTCTCTGACCTCCTGGGGAAACCAACGCATCCGAGCAGCTGTCTGCACAAGGTGGGTGAACATGGCCAGAGGGAGAGCGGGATGTGGGGCAGTGCCCAGAGCGTGGCACCCCAGGAAGGCAGGGACGAAGAAGCGTGGCTCACCTCTTCTCCACGGTTCCCCCCACAGCCGTCAGCCATCACCCAGCATTGAGCAGTGGTCGGTGCCATGGAAGAGGGGATGGAGCTGGAGCTGGGGGGCAACTCCCTCCTGAAGGCCGTGTGGCTCGGCCGACTCCGGCTGACCCGGCTGCTGCTGGAAGGGGGGGCTTACATCAATGAGAGCAATGAGAAGGGGGAGACTGCCCTGATGGTGGCCTGCATCACCACGCACGTCGACCAGCAGAGCATTCACAAGGCCAAGATGGTGAAGTACCTGCTGGACAACAGAGCCGACCCCAACATCCAGGACAAGTCTGGGAAAACCGCCCTCATGCACGCCTGCATCCGCGGGGCTGGGCGGGACGTGGTGTCCCTGCTGCTGGAGAGTGGGGCAGACCCCAGCTTGGAGGACCACTCGGGAGCCTCAGCGCTGGTCCACGCCATCAATGCTGATGACAAGCCTGTGCTGCAGCACCTCGTGAATGCCTGCAGAGCCAAGGGGAAGGAGGTGATCATCATCACCATGGACACATCAGCCTCCGGCACCAAGACTGCCAAGCAGTACCTGAACGTCGCCCCTGCACTGGAGTTCAAGGATAGGGCTCTCCTCGACGAGGGTGCAGTCCCCTCCAATGCCCACCTGAAAACACCCATCTCAGCACCTTCCCCTGCTGAGGAGAGCAGCATTCTCACCCCACACCCTTCACACCCCAGGGACACTGGGGACACTGAGTCACCCTCCCCGAGCCAGAGAGCTGGCACTGCCCGGAGAGCCCACCTGCCCCGGCTGAAGCGGCTGCGGTCGGAGCCATGGGGTCTGGTGGCACCCTCGGTGCTGGCAGGCTCCGCACACCACAATGACACGCGGGTCTGCGCTGACGATGAGGTCATCATGGGCATCGGAGATCTCTCACTCTCCAAAAAGCACCCCCTCACCTGGAGCTGCAGCAGCAAGGGAAGGGACCCCTCTGTCTTCCCCCCGGTGGATCAGCAGGCACTGGGGCCACTGGCATGGAAAGCCACCCATGACAAGAGCCCAGCCACCCACCCGCGCCTGCCCCGCAGCAGCACGGTCCCGGAGGAGCCAGAGAGCACCGGCTCAGCCATCAGCTCGGCCACGGGGGCGGACACGCCGCACTGGTGGAGGCCGGGCGCTGAACACAACGGAGACTCCCAGCTTGCCGAGGAGGGGAAGGGGCCATCAGAGAGGAGGAAGCTGAGCGGGTCCCACCTGGCCTTGCTGGATGGTTCCTATGAGTCTCCCTCTGGCAGTGCCAGCACATCACCCAGCACCATCCGGCGCTGGCCACCCGGCTTGCTGGAGAGGCGAGGATCCGGGACCCTGCTGCTGGACCACATCTCCCACACAAGACCAGGATATCTACCCCCTCTGAACGTGAATCCCAACCCCCCGATCCCTGACATTGGCTCCAGCAAAGCCCCCTCCCCACTGGCCGCTGGGCTAAAGCCCCTGGTGCCCCTCGCACCCAGCTCACCCAGGCGGGCTGATCTGAGAGCACACAGGAAGCTCCTCCGCAGACATTCCATGCAGGCAGAGCAGATGCGGCACCTCTCTGATTTCGAGGAGGTCGTGGCCCAGTAGCCATGTCACCATTTCTTCACAGGGAGGTGGCCAAAGCTGTCCTGTCCCTGCAGAAACGGGACGGTTATCGCACTGGCTCCGGGGACACACTGGTGGTCACGGGGGCCAGACCTGAGCCCAGGGGCTGAATCGGGAGTGACCACCTGGGATATCGATCCCAGACCACCCCATATCGCCAAGCTCCATGCCAAGGATTCCACCTGCAGTTCATTTATTCGTCACTAGCTACAATCTGCTTTTCTTCCATCCCGCTCCTTTTCTCACCAAATCCCCCCCCCGGAGCCCCCGACAGTGATCGGTGGGGCTGAGGCGTTCATGAAGTGCCTTCCAGGAAGGGAAGGGGCTCAGTGCTGCCGTGGCTGGAGCAGCGGGAACACGCCTCCTGTCACGAACAGTGTCGGTGCCCTCCCGGAGCGGGAGAGGGAGACAATTCTCCACCTCCTAGATTCCCGAGCGCTCCGGAGCTCCGGCGGCTGAGCTCACCCGGCACAGCTGCAGACTCGGCGGTTCTGGGCCGGGATGGGCTTGTCTCGTCTTTGAACCACCGGAAGTTCAGGGGATTCATTCCCCACCATCCCGAAGAGCTCCAAGCGCTGAATCCCCGGGTAGGATGGTCCTAGCCTGGCTGCATGGGAAGCCTCTGTCAGTAGCGGAGGAGCCGGGATGCCAAGTCACCGAGGGTGGCACGGGCTGACTCTAGGGGTTGATCCCACCGGGAAAGTCGCAGGCATGCGCCACAGCCAGCACCCCGCTCTGCTGCCTACCTCAGGGAGCCCTCCCAACCGCACGCCTCACCCTACGCTCCGTGTGCCGTGGACTGGCCGTGTGCCGTGGCTGCCGACAGATTCCATGACTCCATGAATGCGTTTATTTACAAGAGTGCGCGTGTGTAGGGGTGCAGGGGCAGATGTTGGGGTGACGCCGTGTCCGTGCGGAGACTCTTTCACGATCGCTGCGTTAATAAAGGGCTCAGCGTTGGATGGAGACTCTTCTCGCGGGGACCCGACACAGGCCGCCCGTCCCGGGGGTTCCCGGGAGCGCCGAGGGGATCCCCAGGGTTCCCGGACTGCTCGGCCCCGAGATACCGGGATGTTCCCCCAGTGCTGGGGGTGCCCGGGAGGAGTCCGGGATCCCCACGGGTGCGCGCCCCGGTGCCGGAGGGGCCGCCCCCGCCCCGCCCCGCGCTGGCCGCAGCGGAAGCGCCACGTCAGGAGGGCGGTGCATGGGTGGGTCCCGGTGCGGTGCCGGTCGCGGTGCATGTCGCGATGCCGAGCGCGGTGCGTGTCGCGATGCCGAGCGCGGTGCGTGTCGCGGTGCGGGCGCTGTGCCTGGCCGCGCTGCTGGGCGCGCTGGGGGCCGGCGGGACGGAGCTGACGCTGGAGCTGCCCGACAGCGCCCAGCGCTGCTTCCACCAGGAGCTGGAGAGCGGCATCAAGTTCACCCTCGACTACCAGGTACTGCTCTGCCTGTACCTGCCTGCAGCCCTGCATGCTCCCTGCCTGCAGTTCCTGTCCATGCCCCTGCCCGCACCCCTCTGCCCGCACCCCTGCCCGGGCCCTGCCTGCACCCCATTTGTGCCCCATCCCCGTGTCTCTGCCCGTGTCTTGTCCACGCCCATGCACCTGCCTGCGCCCCCTTGCTCCCGTGCCCCTGCCCGTGTCACCCTGCCCATGCCCCACTGCCCACACTCCTGTCCCCATGCCCTGCAGATCCCCAGGCAGGGCTGCAGTTCCCCCTGCCATGTGCACCCCAGTTCCCCCCATGATGCACCAGGAGTTGTTCCCAGCCCCAGCCCCAGGCCCAGCATTGCCCACCTGAGATCCAGGGCTGGAATGTGCCCACAGCGGCCATGGGAGCCCCTAACCTGGGCCATGAGGACTGTCCTTGTCTCCAGGCACCCCACCTGAGCTGTGGGCACCCCACCTGAGTTTCTGGCACCGTGGTGCACAACTTCCCCAGGGCTCCCCTGACCTGGGCCCCATCCCATGGGCATGGCGCCCACTGGCCTCTCACACATCTGTGTGAGGCCCTCGCCACGTCACTTGGCAGGTTCCACCTGCATCTCCCTGCGCAGGTGATCAGCGGGGGACACTATGACGTGGACTGCTACGTGGAGGACCCCAACGGCAAGACTATCTACCAGGAGACCAAGAAGCAGTATGACAGCTTCCCACACCACACCGAGGTCAAGGGTGTCTACACCTTCTGCTTCAGCAATGAGTTTTCCACCTTTTCTCACAAAATTGTCTACTTCGACTTCCAGGTGGGCGATGAGCCGCCCATTCTGCCCGACATGAACAACCGCGTCACTGCCCTGACACAGGTGGGTCCCAGGAGAAAAGGAGGGACGGAGAGAAGGAGGGAGGAAGGCAGGGAGGAAAGGTCCTACTGCAGCCCTCAAACAGCCTCATGGGATGACAGTTTGGGGCTCATCCCCCATCCCCTCCCCCAGATGCAGAAGTGCCAACCACCAGCCAACAGCCCCACCGCACACCACATCCTCTGCCTGGGACGGCAGGGCTGTGCTGTGTCTGGGCTCCCCCAGCTGCAGCACCACGTGTCCATCTTGCGTGAGGGAATTGCATCAGCCATTCCATTCCTCGGTGTGAGCCTCCAGGATGGGCATCCTGGTGCCCTGGTGGGGCTCTCAGCTCTGTCCCAGCGTGGAATTGCTCTGAATGGGTTCCGGGAGGGAACCTACAGCACAGACACTGCTGTACCACTCTTGGGTGCCCTGGCACAATCCTGGGCTCCCTCAGCTGTGCCATGTCAGAAGCAATGGGCTTCCTTGTCCTTGTCCCCCAGTTGGAATCTGCCTGCGTCACCATCCACGAGATGCTGAATGCGGTGATCGACTCCCAGACCCACTACCGGCTGCGGGAGGCACAGGACCGGAGCAGAGCTGAGGAGCTCAACGGCCGTGTCTCATACTGGTCAGTGGGGGAAACCCTCATCCTCTTCGTGGTCAGCATCGGGCAAGTGATGCTGCTCAAGAGCTTCTTCACTGAGAAGAGACCCAGCAGCGGCATGGCAGGCACCTAGAGCCAAAGTGTCTGTGCCCAAGTGGAGCAGGGAGTGGGGCAGCCGCAGCCCTGGGGTCACACTTTGCCTTCGATCTGTGCCATGGGCAGGCAGGGGGGTGGGATCAGGGGGTGACGTGCCACTGCTGAGCCGGGGGGACGTGGTCACCCAAGTACAGGCATTCCCCAGCATCGCCTCCCACTCACCATTGCCTGACCCACCGCCCCGTCCCCTCGCCTGGCCACCCTGTCCCCATTCTCTGGCTCTGCTGGGAAGCAGGTGGGTACGCTGGACCAGCACCGGCATTGACACTGGGGCACCTTCAGACCCCGACGTGACTGCGACGGCCACACGCTGCCCCTCGGAGCCCTGTGTGGCTGACAAGGGGATGGGGCCACGCTGGCCCACCTGGCACCCACCCAGTGCCGTCAGCCTGAGGAGAGCTGCCTGTGGGCTGGGGCTCTCTGTGTGCACCCCAATTGTCCTGGGGCGGGTGGGATGCTCCCAGCCGCGGGCCCACAGCAGCAATGGCATCCCACAAGGGGAATGATTTTGCTTTTTGCTGAGTGGTCCTGTGGCTCTACTAGCGGCTCCCCTCGCAGCATTTCTCAGGCCAGCAGCGAGTGGTGTGCCTGTACCAGTTGGTATTTTCATACTCACATGAGTCTGCACCTGAGACCTGTCCACCCACACATCTGCCCCACCCTGCACATACGTGCCAAGGAAGCCCCCCCATCCCTGTCTCAGAAGCACTGAGGACCCCCATGCACCTGGACTGCAGCCCCTTGTTCCCTGGAGCCCCACAAAATGGAGCCCCACAAGAGCCCTTGGGGTGCAAGACCCCTAGAGAGACTAGTGTGCTGGCCCCCCAGTGCTCAAGCAGGCATGGTATTAAAGAGCTGAAGCAACTCCACCAGACTTTGCCACTTCCAAATAAATCCCTGCAAGCATGGCTGGCACTGCTGTTATTGGGCACGGCTCCTGCCTGCCCTCCTGCCTTGCCCCCCGCACACACCAGCTGAGCCTGCTCCTGGCACAGGACCAGACACTGGAGTCAGAGAGATCCCTCAGCAGGAGCAGCACCCTATCTGTGCCCCAGCATGAGGCCACACTGTCAGTGGGTTGGGATCAGGGTCTCACTGGGCAGTGGGAACCAAAGGGCCAAGGGAGCCCAGCGACCACTGGCAGCAGAGTGGGTACCCCAAGGCAGAGCTCAGCTTTTCCTTCCCCAAGGCCGGGGGGATGCCAGGGCAGTTCTCCTGGGCTGTTCCTCACTCTGGCATCGCTCCTGGTGCTGGGAGAATGAGGGGCTCAGGCACCCACAGCCCCCTCCCACCCCTCCAGGCCCCAGCAGCTGTGCCAGCTCCACTGTCAGCGCTGGCCTTGGGGCAGCTGCCGCAAGCGGGACTGTTGGCCCCGCGTGCCTCCCAATGGCCTTGGGCAGGAGCCAGGAGCTCCTGTTCGGAGCAAAGCCAATGGCAGCAGCACCCTGAGACTGCCACCAGCCCGGCACCCTGGGACCACCACCAGCCCGGTACTGGCCGGCAGGGACCAGCCCCGCGCCCTCTGGGACCCAGAGCCCTGTGTGGATGAATGGGGAGGGAAGCAGCCAGCCCTGGCCAGCTTGTGGATGCCCTTGGATCTGCCCCTTCTTGGAGACTCTTGAGGCCACCATGGTGGGGACAGGGGCAGCTGTGACCCCAGTGGGTCAGGGTGCTGGCTCTGGGGATGTCAGCTCAGCTCCCAGCTGGGGGACACAGGAGGGCACAAGAGGTGGCCATAGGACACTTTATTGCTGTGCAGGGCACAGAGAAGGGAGAGGGGTCGGGGGCACCCCCACCAGCCCCAAGCCTGCAGAGGCAATTTGGGGTGTGGGAAGAGATCAACAGCGACTCCGTCCCTGCTGGACCTGTGCTGACCTGGCCATCCTGCTGCCAGACCCCCCCCACCCTGCGCACCCTGGGGATCGTGCCTGCCTCACAGGGAGCTGCTGTGACAGGAGGCGTCCCTGGCAGCCCCCTGGGACCTCCGCACCCCCTGGACTGCCCGCTTGGGTGGCAGGGAGGAGGCTGAGCAGCGGAAGGAGCTGGTGGCCAGGGAGCGGGGCTGGGCCGGAGGACTGTGCCCGCAGGGGCAGCCCCAGTGCCCCTGGAGTGGAATGGTGAAGAGCCCATAGGTGATGGGGTCCAGGCACGCGTTGAAGAGGCCAAAGATAAAGAGGATGTGGGTGAGGGCCGGCGAGACCCTCTTCTCCATGGCACGGGGACAGAACCAGTGCCAGAGCCCCAGCAGGTAGTAGGGAGTCCAGCAGAGGATGAAGGAGGAGACAATGACCAGGCTCATCCGCAGCATCCGCAGTCGGGCCCGTGGGATGTTGTTCCTGGAGCACCGCAGCGATGCCTCCTGCGAAGAGACTGGAGGGGCACAGCCCGTGAGGGGGAAACGTGGCTGGGATAGGGACCCTATGGTGTGGGGGAAACCTGGGAGGGTCCCTTCAACCAGGGCTTCCCCTGGGCATGGGGCTGTGTCCCATGTGCCTGACACTCACAGAGGCCAGAGCCCATCCGGCGGGAGATCTCCAGCAGGATGCGGGCGTAGCAGCAGATCATGATGAGCAGCGGCAGCAGGAAGAGGCAGGAGAAGCCCACCATGTTGTAGAAGGTCTCATGCCAGGCCTGGGGGAAGCTGCCGCGTGTGGTGCACTGGGTGAAGTTGTGCGGGGGACGCAGGGTGACGGTGTGGAACACAAACAGCTGGAGACGAGAGAGATGGGATGGGGGCAATGGGGGTCTGCACCTCCTGAGGCAGGGAGGGCTCTGGAGGCCAAGGCAGAGACGCCCAGACCCACAGGGACAGACCTGGTCTGTGGGGAGGGACCTGCCATCAGCCCTGTGCTGGCTCTGCTCCCCACTGACAGGGGCCTGGGGGGCACCCCAGGCAGTGGGCAGAGCTGGGTAGAGGGGGTTCACTGCCACAGCCACTCCATCGCCACCTCTCCATCCCCACCCCACAGGTCACACGGTGGCACCAGCCCTGGCAGTGACCCTGGATGGTGTCGCCAGACCCCCAGGAGGCAGCACAAGGGCTGGGTGGGGTGTCTGCTACGGGCAGGCGCCAGAGGGGCCCCTGGGGTCAGTACCTGTGGCACGGCCAGCCCCGCGCTGAGGATCCAGGCCACGTGCAGCATGGTGCGGTTGCGGGCGCGGGCGCGGGCAATGGCCAGCGGGCGCAGGATGGCGGCCTGCCGGTCCAGGCTGATGACCACGGTGACGAAGGCGGAGGCGTACATGGCCAGCAGCCGCAGGTACATGAGCAAGCGGCAGGCCAGGTCACCCGCCCGCCACTGCAGCGTGATGTTCCAGACAGCGTCCAGCGGCATCACCACCACAGTCACCAGCAGGTCCGCGGCAGCCAGGTGCCGCAGCAGCAGGCGGATGTGGGGACGCCGGCCGCTGCCCCGGCCCCCCACCGCCCGCAGCACGGCCAGGTTGCAGCTGGCCGAGAGGGTGAAGAGGGCGAAGGTGATGGCCACGCGCACCTGGGCAGCGGGGGAGAAGGTGGGCAGACGCAGGGGCTCCTCGCCGTTCTCATTGGGGGGGCTCCAGGCACAGCCCCACTCGGGGGACTCCGCACTGGTGTTTCCCGCTGTGGGGCTTGGGTCTGGATTGCCCCTACCTGCCACAACAGGCAAAGGGGCACTGGCAACCTTGAAGTGGAAGCTCTGGGGGGACAGGCCACACTCAGTATTGTGGATCCCGTCCCCTAGACCCCCTTGCCTAGGGCCGCAGTGCTGGCACCACGCTCCTAAGACCTGCTCCCTGTGTTCCATCCTTGGCTTCTCGCTGCATCCTGCTGCTCCTCCAGAGTCTCCAGCAGCCCCCAGACCTATGGGGGTCCCTGGCACCAAGCAGGGCAGAGGGAGATGGTGGCAGCTGACCCCAACACACCACCCACCTCGGGCCATTACTGCTTCCCCCCCTCCCATGCTGAGAGTATCCCTCATGGTCTTGCCTGGGATGGAGACCCCCCCAGCCCAACAATGACACCCGGGGGACCAGACACCCCACTCCCCCCACCTCACCTCCATCCAGGGTGTCCTGCCCATCATTCCCCAGCCAGGCCATGGCAGGGCCAATGCTCACGCACTGCTGGGGCTCTGTGCTGAGGGCTCCTGCATCTGCCCTGGGGCACGAGGGGCAGCAGGGCGGGGAGTGGGGCAGGTACCGGGGCAGGTACTGCCGAGCGCCTGCAGCTGCTGCCGCAGATGCTGTGGCGTGGGCGCCCTTGGCAGCTCTGAATGGTCCTTGACGTAGCCAGCGGCTTGGAACAGCACGGTCCTTCCCCTGCCACCCACGGCACACAGACACACACGTAAGTGTGTGTGGTGCTCACACACAGGAATAGACAGTGGGACATGCCCCACATCTGTAGGGGGGAGCCCCCCAGGCCAGGGGAGGGACCTGCTCCAGCTCCCAGCCTGGAGGGGTGCTGCCAGTGCAGCCCAGGTCTGGCACCGCTGCTGCCAGGGCCAGGTATGAGGGCACACAAGGGCTCCTCGTGTTGAGATGCAGCATTTGGGGGGCCCAGAGACCCACAGGTCCCTCCTCCCAGCCCTGCTACTGCCAGCTGCTCCCCCAGACTGTGATCATCCCCGTGGCAGTGTCCCCATGACTGGAGCATGTGTCCAGTCCCTTCAGCCCTAGCTGAAGGAGGGGGGCTGCAGCCCAGGGGAGGGAACAGCTTTACACCTCAAAGGCTTGTGTTCCATTCCACACATCCCACCCCTCCCCGCCCCGCCACCTCTGCCTCGGCAGAGGGAATTTACCTCATTAGAGAGTCCTTTCACACTCCATGGGCTTCATTAACCCCCTGCCCTTCACCCCAGACCCCAGAGTGGGGGAGAGACTCCCCTGACACATTAGCACCTGACTGCCAGGTCCCGACACCCTCCTGCTAATGGGGACTCCAGACCTCGGGGAGCCACCAAGGGGACTGGGGACAGAGGGGCCCCATCACAGCCCCCCAGACTCCACTCCTGGCAAGGTCTCCAGCCCATGGGCTCAGTCCCATTTCCACACTAAGCTGGACCCCAAATCCTCTCATGTCACTCTGCAGTGGGGAGCTCCCACAGGCCCAGAACTGCCAGGTGGGAGGGCTGGATCTGGAGGGTGCTGGGGATCCTCACCCCTCCCTGGCCAGGGGTCAGGCCCTGAGGCAGGGGGTTATCTCTCTTGATACTCCTCCAAGTTGCTCTCCCAGATGGTGCCTGGCTTCCCCACAGCCCCCAGCCCTGCAACCCAGTGAGGGGACCCTGGGCACACCAGACCCCTAGGCATGTCAAACCCCATCCCATGCCCAGCTCCTGGGAACATTCACATGGACACACGGGGAGGGTACAAGGGTTTATTCACATTCAACTGCAGCCACGTGGGACATCCAGCATGGCTCCAGGCTCCGACGAGGCAGCTCATTCCCACAGCTGTCCCAAGGGCCACATGTGTCCCCCAAGATGCAGGTGTCCGGACAGGTATCATGGGGCACCGGGTGCTCTGGGCCTGGGGGCTCGTCTGGGTCAGTGCTGGGGCTGGGGTGGGAGCAGAGCCTCCAGCAGCGAGAGCAGGTCTGCAGAGAGGTCCTGGAGAGCAAACGGGGGAAAGGGTGAGTAGCCAGACAGAGGTCCAGGCAGGGCTGAGGCTTCAGGTGTTACAGTCCACCCCCTGGAAGGGCTCCCGGTCAGGGACAAGCAGGACCATGGATTCCGATCTGTCCCCACTGATGGGATCCCCACAAACGCGAGGGAGGGAAGCACCAGGAAGGATGGTGCAGTCTGGGGGACCCCACTCACCCACCACATGGAGCAGGAGTCACCTCTCTATTTCCTACCCCACACAAGCTGTTGTTAGCCCAAAACCAGTTCCTGCACTGCCCCACACCAAGAGGACTCTGCAGCCACCCCAAGGGGAGTCAATTCCTGTCCCACGCCAGCTCCATGCCCAGGATCACCCCAATCCCTGCCAGCACGTACCTGAGTGACTGTCCCTGTGCCCACGAACTCTGACAGCACCAGCCCCGTGTCCAGGAGAGGGTCACCAGGGAGGTCCAGGGGGGCCCCGGACCCTGCGCAGTGGGGAGGGGTCAGCCAGGGGGACGTAGTGGAGGCGACAGCCCTGTGCAGCTCCGAGGGGATTCCCACTTCAGGCATGTAGCGGGGGGACCCCCACGTCTCCATCCTGA
>WBMZ01000312.1:0-54154 GCA_013400975.1 Atrichornis clamosus
GCCCCCGCACCCTGCCCGGCCCCCCGCTCTGCCCGCAGGGTCGGGGGCAGCCCCGGCACGGCCACCCCCCGCTCCTGCCCCAAAAGCGGGGGGGCCCAAAGGTGCCCGCAGCCCCCCAGCGCGGTGCGTGGGAGCCCCCAGGGCTGGGAGCTGGGGGGCAGGAGAAGCCCCGTGTGTCCTTCTGAAGTCTTGGGGGAAACCAAGGGGAGGGTCAGCCCTCCCTCGACGCCCCCAGGCTGCATCACCCCGGGGCTCACTTCTGCGCAGGGCTGTGACCCTGTGATGGCTCCCCCCACAGCCCGGGGCCAGCCCAGCCCCACAGGGATCACGGCCGTGGGCTGCCCTTGGGGCTCCCAACACCCATGGCACTCCATGGGGTCCCCACGTCCCTCAGGAAAAAGGGGTCTGCAAGCCCACCTCACCCCTAGCCCAACCCACCAGGATGGTTACAGGCACATCCAGAAGTCAGATTTGGGATTTAGTGAAGCCCAGCCCCGCAGGGATGCCCTGGCCCAAGGGGATTAAGGGATTGTAGGGCTCAGGGACCAGAGGGAGGGGAGCGGTGGTTCCTGGAAAGGCAGCAAAGCCCTGGACCCTACAAGGGCACCGTGTGGAGCTGGACAAGCATTGGCTGAGCGGGCAGGAGGGGGCAGCTGGCAAAAAGGCAGGGAAAAGGTGACATCCTTGTTTGCCTGACCAAAGGGGTGGCAGGGAGGGAGGGGGCTGCAGAATCACCCCCTGCTTGTCCTGTCCCACCACAGCCTTGGCTCACTCTGCCTGTGGGGATGGAGCGAGTCCCGTATCCTGTGTCCTCAACTCCAAGCTACATCCCCAGCAAGTGAAGGGCGGGCCCTGGGAAGCCTTTCCCCAGCTGGTGCTGGGGGAAGCAGGAAGGGATGGGGCACCCTGGAGACACTGCCAGTCCCCAGCCACAGCCCTGCAGCGATGACCCCGCACCCCCGGCCCCACACCCTGGTGCTCACTCAGCTCTGGCCCAGTGGGAAGATTCCTGCATGGATGGTAAGGCTGAGTCCAGGGAATTTGGCTTTCTCCATACCCCCTTGCTCACAGCAAGGCCACAGAGACCCTTGCACTGCTTTTCTTGCCACAAGAAAATAAAACTAAAACCTGAGACAAGCTGCCCCGTGTCCAGCTAAAACCTCACACCCCCTTGGAGCTTAAACCCAGGACCCTCCTCACAGCTCCTGTGCCTGCAGCAGTGCAAGGAGAGCACCTGCAGCATCCTGAGTTTTAGATGCACAACCCCTGGCATCTTCACTGCAACTGGAGCATGATCTGGAAGTACATCTTCCTTGGAAGCACTGTTTCATCACTTGGGGCAGGATGGGGGCCATGCATCCTTCTGGCAGATGTGAGTGAACCCCACTCTGGCTTCCCAGACCCCACTGCCACCCCATGCTCTGAGAGCAGCACAGACCCCTCCCCACTCCTAGACCCGACCCCATACAGGAGGCCACACACCTATGTCATCTTCAAAATAAAACTTTATTCATTCGGTAACAAGAACATTGAATCTGCACATCAGTGCACAAGTTCACATTTAAAAACAGCTGAGCACATCAGTCATAAAGTCTTTAGGGGAAAGGGGACAATCCCAGCCACCGAGGAAGATCCAGGAGGGGCAGCCAGAAGCGCTCCCCTCTCTGGTTTGCAACCCCACTGCCACCTGCCTGGCCCTGGACAATCCCTACAAACCAGTGCACGGACATCACATCTCCTTAAAGGAAAATAAAAGGCACTGGCACCTTCTCTCGTGCCAACAAGAGATGTCTGCAGGGCGGGCAGGCTGCTAGCACCTCTGGCACACTCTGCCAGCCCAGACCCTCCTGCACCAGGCCAGCACCTGCCTCTGCCCCACACCAGCACAGGCTCGGCAGTCCCTCCCTTGGGGAGAAGTGTGGGGGTTTGCGTGGAGCCAGGACCAGATTAAGGCAGGATGCACTGCGCAGGGAGCAGGGACCTGCGCTGGGTATGGCTTCCTCCTGCCAGAGAGCTGCGAGGCTCCTGGAGCCCCCGGGCCGGTGCAGTGCCCCCGTGGCCATGGATTCCCAGCTCGCTCCTCCCAGGAGGTCCCCGGAGCAGCCGGAGCTGGGGCGGGTTCCCTTCCACCAGGCCTTTGCCGGCAGAGGGACACTGAGCTAATCCCTGCTCCGCTGAAACATCCAAGTGACCCAGAAGCGGCGTCACCTCCTGCCACCCGCTGGGACCGTGCCCTCAGGGAAGGGCCGAGAGGGGAGAGATTTGTACATGTCACAACTTCTCAAGCAGACCGGGCGCACACCCCCACGCACACACACACACCACCGAGTGCAACAGAACGCAGAGTAAAACCAGTTTCACGCACACGCAGTCGTTTGTGCAAGGCTCACACGTTACAGTACGGCCGGGACGGGGAGGCGACGGCTGGGATATTGTACAGGAGTCAATGTAAACAATAAAGCGTCCTCAGAGAGGCTTCGCCAGAGACCAAAGAACAGTTGCTTTGTACAAAAATGCCCTTAAAACAAACACGTTTCTCCTAAACCCCCTCCATCCGCGAGGCTTGTCAGCTGCTGAGCACCCCGGAGGTGCTGCTCCCCGTGGCGCTCAGCGAGTCACAAGAAGCTCTCATGGGGTGGCCACAGGAACCAGGAGCCAGTCATTACCCTCCCACGAGCCACTAGCATGGAGAAGGGACCATCGTCCCCAGCAGAGACCTCTGATGCCAGGGGTTTCGTGGGTTCATTGCCCAAACACTGGTCAAGGAGGTCCAGGCCCCTCCAGTCCGTCCCCTTCCTGCCATCCCGCTCAGAGCCTCCAGACCTCCAAGGCCTTCATCACTCTGCAAGAGAACCACCTTTCCCGACTCCCTCTGCCTGCCCACAGCCTTCTCAGAGAAAAACCAGTTGTGCTGGGCCAGAGCCAAGGACAAGGGGACCGCAAAGCACCTCCCTGCAGGGGCCTCTGTCCCTTTGCTGCTCTCCCCAGCTGAAGCACCCAGAGAGCAGCTGGGTATTGGAAGGAAACAGCATTTCTGGTCTGCATGAAAGACCCTACCCAGAGGGCATTTCTCCTGAGATCAAGCTGAGCAAAGAAACTCAATCCTCTTTCTCCTCCTCCTGCCTTCTCAAGGGAACAAATTCTACACAGCGCTTTCCCCTCCCCAGCAGATCCTTGTCACCAGGGTGTACTGCCAGTCAAGAATGCTCCCTTCAGTGGAGAGCAGGCTGGTGGCAACCTGTCCCTTCTGCCCGTGGAGGGGCTGGCAGGCATGTCCTTGGGACCAGAATGGTGGGCAGTGGGGCCTGGTGATGTGTGTGGGGGAGGCAGGGACTGAATCTGTCCTTCACAAGATGACATGAGCCACTTGGCCTTTCCACAGTGCCTGCCCAGTTCTGGCGCCAGCTGGAGCGGGCTAGGAGAAGCCACACGTCTTTCAGTGTCCCGAAGAAGTATCTGGCTTCCTGGGCCAGGGGCTTGGGTGACTTGTAGAGACTGAAATGGCCTGGGATGACATGCTGCTTGACCCAGGACAGGGCTGTGCTCCAGCCTGGGTGACAACCCACAGCCAGAGCTCAGGCTCCTTGGAAAGGGAGGGAGAGTGCTCATGGCTGCTGGAGCACGGAAGGACTCACAGACCTGTGCCAGGGCTGCAAGGGAACACAGGAGGATCCCTGGGAGCTACAGGAGGGCAGCAGGGTGGGGTTACCTTGCCAACTGCGAGGCCATCCTCTGCCACCAGCTGCAGGGCAAACTGGGGGTCACGGACACCCCTTCCCCAGGGCAGGCACATGCTGCTTCCCAATGCTCCAGAGCGCACCGGTGCCCTGCACTCCTCCGCACTTCCACGAGTTTTGTGCTAACAGAGCCTCCAAGGCTCTGCAGCATCCGAGCTGCTTTCTAGGCATGGCCTTGGCGGCTGCTCCCCCCACACCATGTCCTCTCCATGCTGGGCTTCAGCAGCTGGAGCCATTCTGCATCTTCTCTTTGCTTCGCTCCTCCCCGGAGGGCAGGTCTGGGCCCGAGCCAGGCACCAGCTCCGGCAGGACCTGCCACGGGACTGTGGACAGGACCCAGAGCTCCCCTGCCATGGCCAAGTGCCTTTCCCTCTGCTCCTACAGCACACGGACAACTTGCTGATGCACACAGCTGGAAATGAGGAGTTTTGATTTAGCCGAACGGCTCAGAAACCACAAAACAATTTGCTGGAATTTGGAACAGACCCTTCAAACACAGTTTCTCCAGGGAAGCAAGAACCTGCAGAATGCCTCGGACTGGCTGACAGCTTTCCATGTCCAACTGGCACTTCTGGAACCCAGCTTTGAGCAGGAAGGAGATGGGCAGACAACACAGTGCCCATGTCCAACTGGCACTTCTGGAACCCAGCTTTGAGCAGGAAGGAGATGGGCAGACAACACAGTGCCCCTCCCAGAGTGGGGTACCAGGGGTTCACGCAGGACTGGAGAAGAAGGGACACATTTGGCATCGAGGCTCACTTTTGGAAAGGGAAGACAGATTGTAATGTCAAATCCACTCCCGTGTCTGTGCAGATCACAAAGAACAGCACTGAGTTTGAGTCAGGTGGGTTTGTTTTCCAGTTTACAGAATGCAGTCTTGCCCTTTTTTTAAAAAAAAAACAACATAGAAATGACAAAAAAAAAAGTAATATAAATATCATATATACAATTTAGGCAAAAAGAAAAAAAAAGAAAAAAGAAAAAACTTCCAGAAAAGGTTTTCCCTCTGGGTCGAGAGTTAGGAGTGACAGCAGAGAGGACAAAGCTTTGCATTAAGGGCAGTGTGTCATGTAACAAAAACAGCTCAAAGTTTGGGAGCGACCAGAAACTCCCGTGAGAGTGGCAGAGGGGAGAGGAAAACTCAGGCAGCACGAGAACAGCTTTTGGGCAGAGAGCAGGCAGTAGGAGGAGGGCAGAGGACAGATGATATGGCCATGAACTTGAAAGGCCCACAGCAGTATTCAAGTAATGGGAGGGTTAAAACCCTGACGAGGTGCTTGTTTTAAAAGAACACTGGCTTTGGGGGGAGAGGTGAGCATGGCAGCTTCTGGAAGAGCTCTGCCCCACCTCACCAAAGAACAGAGAGCTCTGTGTGCCCCATGGCAGCAGGGAGAGGTGGTCTTGGTGCTGCCTGGGGTTGTTGGAGCCCATCCATTGGGAGAATTCACCCCCATGTGCTCCTTTTGGGGAAGCACCAGCTGAACCGAGTCTGGGGGGTTTGTCCTGAAGCAGCTTTGTGAGGGATCTGCCAGCATGGCAGAGTTCCAGTTTGCAGAAATAAAAGAAAGGCCAAACAAAGGGACCTTGGCACAACCTTCACATTTACAGGGGCTCTCACCCCACCAACTGCCCAGCATCATTTCAAGGCATGGGGAAAATTCAAGTTAGGAACTAAGATCTGGTTGTAAGCAAAACCCCACCTTGCCAAAGCAAGCCAACATCAATTTTCTCATAATAAAGGTGTTCTTTTAAAACAAACTAACAAAAAAAAAAAACTAAAAAAAAAGAACATTTGAGGTTATCCGAGTTAAAAAACTTAAAAAACCCAAACAGTCCTGCAGTCAGAGTCACACACAGAAGAACCAACCCACACCTACATGCGCCAGGAACAGTAAAATGACAATATATATAAAATTAACCAATAAAGTGCATGTTCCTTATATTACACCTGCCCCTTGAGTGAAAGCAACACCATGGGTTCTGGCTAAGAAATCACAGCCAAGGGCCCAGGATCACATCGTGTTGTAGAGGGGATTGGTTGTCCGCTTTTTGTCATTGGTCTTTTTGAGCCTCCTCAGAGGGTGAGTTCTCCCGTGCTGCTGCCGTGGGGCGACAGCCAGAGCTTGAGCTGGAGACAAGGAGTCCAGGACCTGCACCTGGAGCAGCGGAGGGCCCTCCTCGGAGCTAGTCCAGGTTGGATCTGTGCCGGAACACAAACTCTGCTGGCTGGAGCTGCACTCTTTGGCGTACTGAGCCAGCGGCCTCTCCACCGGCTTGCTCTGGGCAATGCACTCGGCTGTTCTGAGCTGTTCCACAAAATGCTTAGTGGGCTCTGGGGAGGAAAGGCGATGCTTCCCACATGCACCTTCTGAGCCCCTCTCTAACCTCCCCCCACAAAAGCCTCGACCGAGGGCAACGCAGGTGAGAAGCACCGGGTTGGCATCGGAAGAGGCCGACTCCCTCTCACGTAAGTCATCCTTGGAGAAGTCCAGGCAGTCCAGTTTGGCCAAGGACGCCGAGCGTTTCATGAGGGAGGGTGTGGTGAGCCCTGCGTGCCGGATCCGAGCCTCTATTTCCTTGGCTCGCTGCTTGACCAGCCCAGGGCTGCTGGAGCGCTCCTCCACGCTGCGGCTGCTGGAGCTGTGCGGGAGGCTGTAACACAGGAACGAGATGTCCAGAAGGTCCATGTTTTCAGCATGTTGGCTGGAGAAGTCCTCACTGCTCAGCTGCCTCGAGATGCCAGTACCACCCCTGCAGAGAGGGTTGGGTCTGTCCCTGAACGGGAGAGCCGCGTCTCCCTCGGTGCCACACGGCGTGACGGGCTCATCGTCTGTGCCCGTGCTCTGCTCGGTGACACCTTCCAGGTGAATGACGTAGGGGTAAGGAGAGCGCTCGAGGCCAGCTGAAGGTGGAGAGATCACCTGGGCAGAGGGAGAAGCAGCACCGAGGTGAGCTGATAACCCCCCACCCTCCTCGCTGGGGCTGCCCACGGTGCAGGTGTCCTGCTTGCGTACCACGTGCTCCGGCGGCGAGAGATCCATCGGAGTCTTCTCCAAACACACCGAAGGGTTCAAGTTTTCATCTAAAGGCAGGATGGCTGCAGCCAGCCCGCCCTGCTCACAGCTTGTATCAGGGTGCTGCTCTGCAGGCTTGACCGTGAGGGTGTATTCGATGATTTCAATTCTCTTTGGGAGAAGGGAGGGCAGGGATGGCTCCTCCGCCCCGTCAAACGACACCACTGTCCTGCGCTCTTGTGCCGCTCCCTCCTGTCCCGGGCTGGGCTCTGCGGGCAGGGACTCCTGGGCAGGGAGGGCGAGGGGTGCAGGCAGGTGTCTGCACACAGGCAGCTCTGTCCCGGGAGGCAGCAGCGGCTCCTCAGCGCCCTGAGCCTTGTCACCCTCTGGAGCCAGCTCCGGGGGCGGCTCCTCGCTCTTCCCCCGTGGCAGGAGCTCGGCAGCAGGGGAATCGTTCCTGGAGTTCTTGCGGGCCGGTAGAGTGCAGACCGGGGCCGTGTGCTGGTGCTCCTGCTCCTGCCTCAAGCGCTCCTCGAACTCCAGCGTGGCTCGCCGGACGGAGCCGGGGCACCACTTGGGCTCAGGGTGGATGGAGCCACGAGGCTCTTGCTGCTCCCCCCAGGAACTGCTTTCCTCCAGGTCTGATTTACCAGAAGACGGCTGCAGAGATGGGGCTTCTTCTTGCTCAGCTGGCAGAGGGTCTTTCTCCTTTTCCTGGTGTCCAGCACAGGCTCCTTCACTCTGTTCCACCTTCTCCGATGCCCAAATCGCCTCCACTGGCAGGTCATGCACCGTGTTCCTCTTTGGTGTCTGGCTGAGGTTGGCTGAACTCTCTTTCTGCTGGGCAGGTCCTGCTCCCTGGTTGATTGACTCGATCTCTGTGATAATTTCCTTCACAGAAATGGCGTTTTCTGAGTGGGATCTCGTGAGATGACCTGCACTAGGCAGCTCGACCTCCTGCAACACACAAACAGGAGAATTACAAAGTGGCTCAGTTGTGCTGACACAGAGCAAACAGCAGCAGCAGCTTAGAGAAAACAGGGGTGCACATCCACAAAGGAACACAAAAACATGTGGCAGTGTGTGGAGAGAGATCACAAGAGCAGTGATCACTAATGTAGATTCTTTACTGTCTCTGGGACTGAATTTAACATACTCCAGGCTGGATTTTCACTTAGACTGAGATCTAAGAACCTCAATTACCACAGACTCCAAGGAAAATGTTGCTTTTTTTTTTAAATAAAGAAAGTTCAGTTAATAAAAAGAATCCCAATGCTGCTGAAACTGCCGTTTTGAACTGGAAACATGACAAATTCTGCTCATGTATGGAGCAAACAGAAGTACAGCAAAAAGAAGGACTGAGCACTGAAACGCTCTGGTTTCCCAGAGGAAAATGGCCAGAGAGGCTCCCAATCCCTCTGCCAAATCACTGGAGAGAGCACTGGCCTATTATATTTGGAAGAGCCTTATTGCCTCACATGGAGATGGAAAAGAGTCAAGCAATGCAGCATGGAATTTAAATAAGAGAAGCTCCCAGAAAACGATGGCCCCAGACATCATCAATCCCTGTGAGAGTCCTGGAGACCGAAAAGCAATTAAGAGAAAAAGGTACCTAAATTTAGAGGTTACTAAATTTTGTCAGGACCATCTTCCTACCCAGGAGAAGTGAGCCATGATGTGCCCAACCCCATCACTCCAGACCTGGACAGGTTAATTTCTTCCTCCAGCAGTGGAAGCTCTACACCTGCCTTGATTTACTACCCCAATGCTGGTGCTTCTCAACCAGGGAACCAGGCCAGATTTGCCCTATTCTTTGGTGGATTTCTCAAGTCAGATAAATATCTGTGCAGATATGGGATGCTGTCTGGGTTTGGCTCTGCAGGGTTTAGCAACACTAGTGGGTCAAGTCCCACCTTTCTGCTGTCCTGAAGCAAAACTCAAAAATAAGTTTCTCATGAGAACAGCACAGCAGGTCAGGTCAAGGTCGGCTCATAGGCCCTGCCAATGCCAGCAAACTGATGTTTAAGGAAAAAGCACAGAAAAGGGCAAGTATCTAAAAGTGAAGGAAAGGAGAAGCATCTAGTAATCCCTCCCCAAACATCCTGACTCAAATCACCCAGTGAAAGTAGGGCTAGAAAATCCCATCCACAGCCACCCCACAGCACAAAGCAGCCCACAGACAGGGTTGAGCAGCAGTTCCTAAAAAAAGTGAGTAAGTTATTTTAACCTTTTGTTGCTCTTCATCTGTGGAAGAGTCATCTGATGCCTGAGGAGAGTTTCCAGGGCTGTTCCTTCGAGCATCTGCACCCCCGTCTGCAGCAGGCGGCACTTCCAGCATGGGCACCCTGGAGACCCCATTCCTGCCGCTCCCTTGCTCCTCAGGCCTGGAATGGGAGCAGGTGCGTGACCGACTCTCCTGGGAAAGCTCCACAAATTTCTCCAAAGCGCTGAAGAAATCGATCCTGTCTGTACTGAGGTCTGTCACTTCGGGCTGAGGATTCTGTTGGAGACTTGGGGAATTTTGGTTTGGGGATTGGGGAAAGTCTTTTAAGCATGCAGTGAATTCTTCCATGGGAACCAAGTGCACGTTCATATCAGGCTTAAGGGCATCTTTTTCTAGATCGTCCACTGTCAGATCAGGAAACTCCGTTATTTCCAAGGGGTGCTGCAGCTGCATTAAGGCCTCAGAAGTATGGCAGTTATCAGGGGGGACAGAGTCTACACAACAGCCCGCCCTACAGCCATTGATATTGTTCAGGTTCAGCTTGTCCTCCATCTGCTCAGCATGGAAGTCTCTGCAAGTAAACTCTAAGTGGATCCTCCTCTCCTTCACACACACATCCTCGATCATGTTTGAGTCCTCTGGGAGCTGCTGCTCCCTGTCCAGCTCAGCTGAGTAGATGGGAGACATGGGCTGCTGGTTGTCGTTGCTCTTGGCCTCCGAGATCTGGTCAGCTGAGGAGGTGATCTCCTTTTTGTTCAGCTCCAGCCCAGCCTTGCAGATGGGCTCGTGGTGGTCCGAGAGGTCGCTGTCGGAGTGCGAGCGCCACAGTTTGTTGTGCCGCTGTTTGCTGCGGGCAAGGAGAGCAAACGAAAACAGTGAGTAATTTCCACATACCAGAGCCAGATCCACCTTGTTGTAAGAGGATATAACCTACATGAGAAACTGTGCCAAATGCTGCAGTCACTGAGCACAACTGTAGCTTCACCTGAACAGTTTCGGGCCAAACCTGCTGCTGGAGAAGTTCATCCAATAGTGAGCCACTTTCCAGGAGCTAAATCCCACAGCATCATTCTGCTCCACACACTCCTCCCTACTCCCCAGCAGTGTTGGATCAGTCCACACAACAAATGCAATGTTTAACTGACTATAGAATTTGGTCCTTTCTCAGCTAGCACTTTTCCATTTGCTAGCAGGTGAGCAATGACCAAAAGAGACAGGATTCCTTGTCCTGGACACACAGGTGCTGAACACTGAATAAAGTCCAATTTCCCTCACGGTTCCTTCTCGGAGTAGCTTCAGTGATCAATAACTGACTCTGGAAACCAAGGGGTAAGGTGGGGTGAGTGGAGGTGGGTGTGTGCAAAACACACAAAACATCCTCAACAATAAACAAACAGCCCAAATCACCACCCACCTTCCACAGGAAGGAAGTTCAGGAGTTCTCCAGCTCTTGGAAAGCCCCTTTAGGAAGGTCTGAGCCATCGGAAGGCCAAACAACTGCCAACGGCATTGCATCACCTTCCTCATCTCCACCTGCCAAAAACCCCAGCCCATGCACCTGGGCTTACAGAGAGCACTGGAGGCAACTTCCCATGGAATCCCAGAGCTGGCCCAGGCTGTCAGGGTTTGCCAAGTGGCCACAGGGATGTGTTTCCACTCATTGCCCCTAGGAGGAACACAGAAACCACAGAAACCTCCTTGGAGCTGCAGGAGACCTTGCAAAACCCCTCCAGTACCTTGCTAGCATGAGCAGGCGCTCCCAGACACATCCAGTGGCTGCAGTAAGTTAATTAACAGATGCTATTGAGCTAATTACCATGTGCCAGTTTAGCTGTGGGTGCCCAACAGCTAAGGAAAATAATCCACTGCAGATTTAGCTTTCTAACCCCATTATCAGTGACAACCTTCACATGTGACACAGGGCAGAATCAGGTCCTTCCACAGGAGAGGAAGGTCAAGATCAGAGGCCAACAACACCGATCTGAGGTGCACGTGCTCTGTCTCCAATGGGTTTTGGAGCAGTTTGACACTGGCAGCAGAAACAGTCCCTGAGACAGATTCCTGCTGGGGCTCTGTATGGTATGTCAAAGACTTGCCATGTCTCTGCCCATATAACCCCAGACGTTGCTGAAATTTTCTGAGGGCACTTCAGTGCTCAAAGCCAGCTCTCTGCAGCACATCTGACTTTGAAAATCAAAGTTATCCTCGTGTGTGAGCAACCAAACTGGCCTGGCACAGATCTGAGAACCACATCTGATGTCAAGCACCACTGGCAGAGGTGTGCTGTGTTAACTCCCACTCTCACACCTCCTCCAATCTCAGAACCTGCAGAAGGGTGCTTGAAGCAGGGTCAGAGAGAGGAGCCCACGTCCCTTTCTAGAGCCCACAGTCACCTCCTGACCTTCCTGGGCAACATTCCCAGTGCTTGTGCCCACACAGCTTAGGAGAAGGAGCCCCCCACACCTCCCACCAGCTCTTCAAGGCTCGGGTATAAAACTGCTGCTGATTCACAAGCTGCACAAGGCACAGGAGATCCCAAACACTAGTTTCCTGTAACTTATCTATAACTAATAACAGAAACAGGCCTGGCTCAGCCTTGCTGTGTTTATCAACAGAGGGAGGGGACAGTTTAACTAACCCCAGGAAGTATGACAGTCCCAAAGAGCAAAACATGCTTGTTGTTGTGACTAAAAGCAGGCAGGGGGTTTTCATTTTACAGCTGGAAAACATATCCCAGTTGCTATAACCCCAGCACAAAACCGTAACTGGATAGTGCGAGCACATGGCTGCCCTCACATACCTTCCCCCTGAAATCGGAGCAGTCACATGAGTGTCAATCTGTTGTTTTTTTGTTTTTGTTTTTTTTACCTGTCCTGGAGTACTGCAGCAATAAACAAGGCACCCAGAGGCCAAAGCTAAATAACACAGAGAAAGAGGGAGAAAAAAAGCAGTTTGGAGTTGAGAGAGGAAGTGCATAAAGAGGGACCGTTTCTGCAGCACGAAGGGGCCATTCCTTGCTTCAGTGAAGCTTCATTTACTGCAGGCTTTTTCATCCTACACAGATGTAATGCACTGCTCTTGCATTTTTTAAAGCCTCACAAGTAATCCTGTTTGTGCCATTGTACAGGGACTTGCAGAGTAGGTCAGGAGCAGGGCTGTGCTTCAGTGGAAAGGGAGCCACACACCATATAAATGATGGCAGCAAAAAAAATATACCTCCAAAAAATAAATTACTAGAAGAGAGGGTGAAAATAATCCTTAACCAAAATGTTTGTACAGGGTGGCTTTGCAGGCATGTCACCAACTACCAGACTGGCAGATTACCCAAAGCAACTGCAGGGCTGAGGGTTTCCAGATGTGAGACACCAGCTTCTCCCAGCACAGGGCTCCTCACAGGTGTTCACCAACCTGTTGTTGGTGCATTTTTCACATGTAAAAAGCTTCTTTTCCTCCATCCAATCTACCCCAGTGAGATCTAATTTCCTAGTCTGCTCAATGCACACTGCACTGGTCAGGTCATCTCCAGCCCAGAGTTAAGTACTGACCTTTACTAACTGGTGCCAGCAGCATGTTTGGTGTCACATGAGGCACCGAAGGCAGGTGTGGTGTCTGTCTCAAAGGGTTTCAGTCCAGTAGAGCACTACTGCTTAAAATTATCTCTTCCACTGTGATCTGTCCCGAGACTTGACACTAAAAGTCAAGTTGGCTGCTTTTTAGAGAGAAAGGATCATTATGGCAGCCAGGGTTTGGGGAGCAGGGGTGGAGGGAGGCAGGCATGGGAAAAGGTGGAGGATGAAGATCCTGTAGGTGCACCTGGCCAGGGAATAATTTGTGAGGAGCCTTCAGGTTGCTAATCTGTGCAGAGGGGGAAAGAGGAAGCACACTTCAGTGACAGGGGAGCTTACACCAAGGATTTGGTGTAAAAATTGTAAAGCCAAACCTGGCCCAGCAGTAAAGACAGTTGGGCTGTTGGAAGCAGGTGGAGAGCCAAGGACAAAGGATAAGTTATTAGAACAAAAGGGAAGGGAGGTCTTTGCAAGTAGATAGGACAGACATGAAGGGACAAAATCAAGCAGGGGACAGAGATAAGAAGTGTGCCCTAAAGAGAGCACATGAGTGCCTGGGCTGCTGTAAGTAACAGCATGTAAGACAATAGTTGGACTAGATGGTCTTAAAGCTCTTTTCCAACCTAAATGATTCTACAATAAGCAGGCACCTTCCAAAAGCACCAAGAAACTTTGACATTTACTGTTTACTTTGGTCCAAACCTGCAAAGAGTCACCTCCCGCAGCAGAAGGCTCAGATTGGGTAACTCTGCTTGCTGCAGATCGGCTCCCAGGCAAAGCACACCAGGATCCCAAACAAAATACCATAATCTGGCAAAACAGAGTATCACTACCTCCTTCCAGCTGATCACGTGAAGACATTGCTTAACACAGCTTAGAAACATGCAATATTTATGTCTTTTTGCTAGTCAGGTGATAGGCTGGGGATTACAACACACTTGCCCATAGCGAGGCCCAGCTCCAGACCAGCCTCAGGACTCCAGGCAGGAATAAACATTGCTGTTGCAATGCACAGAACATCCTGTCCCCTCCCCTCACACCAACACTTACCAAAGAGATCTAAATAAAACCAGACCAGCTGCTGAGGAGGGGCATGTTCAACAGGGAACTGTGAGGAGACAAAGCGAGTTCCCTGCCAAGTGATGTTACAAGCAATAGGGACATCATTTATCTCTGCTGGAGCCTGCATAGCTCTGAATGCTGCACTCAGATTAACACTTCACTTTGCTACTGTCCAAAAACCAGACATCCTAGAAGTCAAACAGCCTCCTAAAAGCTCCTTACTACACCCGCTTTCCCAGGCTCAGCTGAGATAACCCATGAAAACAGAGCACTCTTTCCTAAGACCCCGAGCTCACATAACACAGTGACACAAGCTCTGATTAAAAGCATGGAGTCACTCATTCACGTGTTATGCTACAACATGGATCATCAGGATCATTCCTGCCACTCACCTGGCCAGCAGGATCCCTTGGTACTCCTCCAGCTGCCGCATGAAGCTGGGGTTGGGCTTGGTGACCGTGCGCCGTTCCTTCACGTAGTCGTAAGCCCTGTCCAGATTCCAGCCGTATTCCTTCATGGCATAGGCGATCACCGTGGATGCCGAGCGGCTCACTCCCATCTTGCAGTGCACCAGACACTTAGAACCATTTTTCCTGAAGTGGAAGAAAGAACAAAAGAGGATCATTAAACAGAAAACCCATCAACTTCTTTACCAGAGCGTTGTCAAACTCATTTTCAACACTGTGGCCGCAGATGAAGTCTGGGATGTGATCTGATAATCCAATTTACAAACTGGAGCAAGGCACACAAAGAAACTGAAGAATGAGGTCTTATTAATATTCGTAACAGATTTTGTTACAACAGCTCTTCTGAAGTTGTTATTGCAAAGTGGACAAACACAGAGATACATGAAAACCTCTAGAGACTAATCTGGCATCCTTGAACTCAACCCAAATGGCCCACTGGTATCAAGCAGTACTCCAAGTAAAAAGAGAATCCATACCACAAACGTGATATCACAGTTTAGAAACACATCCCTGGAAGATACTGAGCAGTTCAGGGCAGCCTCTAGCACAGAGATGTTCTTCTACTGCAAACTACAAAATGAAAATGCTCTGATGCTAGGTAGGCAAGGAAGAAAAGCAGTTAAGAAAAACAGCAGGAAAATAGAAAATGCTTAGTATATATCTCTAAATGTGTGTGTTCTGTTTTCTGAGAAGACTTACTTTGCCTTGGAGATGAATTTGTAGGTATCATTCCAGTAAGCCAGAAGATCTGTCGCTTCTTCATCATAAACTCGAATATTGTGGTATTCAAAGAGCCCAGGGAAGAAATTATCTATTTCTCGAGTCACATTCAAAATATAACGTACCCTGCGTGGGAACAGCAGAGAGAAACACAGCCAGTTCAGAGAGATGTCCCACTGCTACCCTGCAGCCTTGCCTTGCTTTGCCAGGGGCATCTGGAAGTGCAGTCGTGATCAAACTTCCCAGGAAACCAGGAATTAATGTAAAGAAGCAGCAGCTAACACAGACAAAAGGTTTTGCTGAACAGTTTAGAGCCTGATAGCAGGGCTGCCACCCATGGATAGAAACTTCCTGTGCACTATGTCAGGTGACACTACCTCTATTCTACGTGTCAGCAACACTTTTGCACAGGGCAATTAATTAATTAATTACTTAATGTTTGCACACTTTCTCCAAGACCGTTTTTGTTAATCTCTCCTCCTGCTGCACCAAAATCATGGGAAGATGGAAGACTAAGCTCCTAAATAACACCACAGCCAAACAAATGCATAAAATAACTACAGAGAGATGTAACAGACAATGAGCCACTGGGGAGGATTTATTTCTTATCCCTAAATTTTCTGGAAAGGAAACTGCTAGAGAAAGCGTATGGTATTTATGTACACTACACTCAGTATTTTTAGCCCTGAGGGTTACTCGTAAGATGCTTATGAAATGCACTCGTGCTGGGCTATCAGGCAGAACAAGGGCACTGCAAGGGAGTGACATCCCTTTTCCCAAGCAGGTATGAGATCACTGGCAATCAAGTAGGACCTGTTGGACTCAAGGAAACCTCGGCAGACCCTGAGCTCAACAAGAAGAGTCAATTTTGCAAGGCTGAATTTCGGAGGTACAGAAGTACACTATCAATTCAGCAGCATGATTATTTTTATCCACTGGTTTGGCACAAATAAGCCAAACCCATGAAAAATGATTTAATTGCAAAATCTTGCTGCTTAGATCCACCTGGCCTAGAGAAAGCACACTCTAAGCTTAAGTTTGAAGGGTACAAAGGGCAGGAGGCAGAGGAACCCATCAGTGCTCAGGACTTCACTTCCTCCCGGGCCCCACTCAAAGCAACAAATGCCGTTTTCCATATTTTCCTTCCTGCCACAGTCTGGAGGTCCAAAGTGCCTCCGGAATCAGTCCAGAACAACGGGCTGGGGCCGAGGGCACGGAGCCAACTATGCAGCATCCAGTTCAGGAATTGCAGCTTTTTACTACTTATAGCTATGAGATGGCTGCCTTCCTTTGTTTGCCTTGGGGACATTAGTCAAGGTCAGGAGTAAGATGCTTTTACTTTAGGGTGCCGGTTTGCGGGATGGAGTTTGGAGGAAGCAAGAGCTTGTTTGGATCTGCAAACCCTTTAGTAAGACTCAGGTTACACAGCAGGTATGGAACGGAGTTTATTGTATAGACAAGAGTTAAGGCCAGGCTCTTGCTTTTAAAGCTGATGGCCTGAAGCTACTTACCCTCTGTTCTGCAAATCTTCCAAATTGGAGGCATTCCATTCTGAGCCCTGCAGGGAGAACAAGCAAAAGGACACATCAGGCAGAAGGAAGGCATGGCCAGACAACTGTTGGAGGGAGGGATTGCCACCAGTGAACTGAAGGAGGAAGCTGAACAGTCAAGTGTTTTAACCAGATCCCTTCTGAAACAAGAAGCAGCTCTGCAAACCAGGAGCCCAGCACGGTATGTTGGCACTTTCTGCAAACCTCAGCAAGACAGGACCACTCCACCCTTTCCCTGGAGGCTGCTGCCAGCTCTGCCCCACAGAAGAGAAACTGCCTGCATTTAAAAACCATCCAGGTGTTCTTTATACATGAAACACCCAACTTGAACATCAAAGGCAGCAACACCTAAGCTCACCTGGGTTACACCTCTTCTCCCCATGTTCAAAGCCTGTGTGAGCAGAGCAATGAACACATTTAAGTAACCCTGGCTAGGGAAACCTCTTCTCTGCAGCACACACAGAGCCTCCAAGCTGCTTGCTTCCTGCTCAAACGTAAACCTGACTGAGCACAAAACCACTAAAAGGCTTCCTTCAAAATTTAAGGAGCACAGGCTACCTGCTTCCCTGCCCTAAAATGGCTCCCAAATGGAAAGATGGTCCAGATGAAGGACTAAACAAGAGGGACCCAGGCAACACTCCCAACAGCACTGGTCATGGCTTCTCCCACAGCACAGGCTCCCACATCACCCCAGGAGAGGCACAGCCAGGCCCTTGGAGTGCACTCACCATCAGCCTGAGGGTGAGAACGTCCCAGGCATGCAGCAGCAGCAGTGTCCACCCAGAGGATGTGCTGCTGCTTGCCCAGAAACTGTGCAGAGTACCCCGAGTGTGAGACGGGAGAGCTCCAAGAACTCTGACTCACAGCGAAGCACTCACGTCCAGGACAGACCCTGCAGGCAATTCCAAGCATCCACAGCATGTCCAGGTGTACACACATGAGAAAAGGCCATGGTACCATTCTGGTACCTACTGGGGACAAGTCTGTGGCCTTGTCTTGATATTCCAGGAATACAGCAAACAAAAAGCAATTCTTTTTTCCAAACTGAACTATTTCCTAAGAGAAACTGTCACAATGAGGGCAACAGACAAGGGTTCAGCACAGGCGGGACTCTGAATTTTGAGCAGAACAAAGGAGCAAATGCTGTGGTAGCCCAGATTTCAACAGAATCCATTGCCTTCAACCACAGATCAGGTCAATCCCAGCAGAGTCCAGAGCTGTGTACAATTTGAAGAAGGACTATGCGGGCTCTTGCTTTTCAGTATCTGCCAGCAAACATGTTTTGACCATATTTACCCCACGCTCAGACTCAGTTTCATGCTGTCTCTTTCTAGTCAAGGAAAAGTAATTTAATTCAGGCCTGGGAACCATCATTTTCCACAGGTAGGGAGAACAATGCTGCAGGGGTGAAAGCCTTTTCTCCTGTCCTTTGATCCACAACTACCACCATCATCAGGTCTCTTATTTCCTGCTTAGTTATTTTAACACTCCCTAAGTGGGATCCCACAGGGCTCTTGCCTCCACCTGGAAGGAAGCAGCTCCTTGCTCTTCCAGAGCCCTCACAGTACAACCCTGCCTTGCAGCTCCTGAGGGAAGCTGGTGCCCAGCCCCAGCAGCACTGCTCCTCACCACAGCAGCTACTTTGCAAATACTCTTATTCCACACATTAGCCACAGCTCTTCTCGTTGGTGCAAGCCTTGTTTGAAAGCTTTTCTCCCCATTAAAGGCACTCAGAGCCGAGACTCCAAGCCCTGCAGCAGATCCAGCTTTTGGCCAGCACCATAAGCCTGTAACAGGTCTCCCTCCCCTTATAACACACAGTCTGCAAAAAAAAATCCATTACATCGTAGGTACTTCCAAGCTTTCTGGCTCTACCCCAGCGTGCTATCCTGGGAGTGCTCACATTAACACAGACCATCCCTTCTGAGCCCGAGACTGGGAGAGGCCCTCTCCATTTGGAAAGACCAGCTGGTCCAAGAGGAATGGCTTTGTTTAAAGTTGGGCCAAGCTCCTAGGCTAGACAGCCCAACCAAACCTGCGTCCGTGGCTCCGGGGCTGGGAAATCCAGTGGAGCGCTGACTCACCAGAAGGAGCTGCAGTAATTAAAGGCAGGCCCCAGCAGCAACTAAGCAAGCAAAACATTAAACACCAGAATGTTTATGTTTCCTTAAGTGACTTATCTCCAGGATTCTTTGTTATGTTACTCTGTTCCTCCTGGATCACATGAACTCAGAGCTTTCCATGTTCCAAGAGCATCATTCCATCTGAACGTCACACAGGCCCCCTCCCTCTTTGTTGCAGTTATGCCCATCCCAAACACAGGTACACCTCAAGAACTTGGCATGTGGGTACCCTGGAGAGTTGAAGCCACAAAATTAGTCTTACATCAACAGAAACAGCCCTAAAAAATAGTCAGAATTAAGACTTTTTCCCTTCCATCCTCTGGTGACAGGGTCTACAGCTTGGCTGGTGCTATGTGGCAAAGTTTAGTACAGCCAGAAAGGCAGGCTGCTTTTGTTCAGCAGCATTACTGTCTTGCTTAAGAGTATGTGACGCCAGGATCAACCAATCTGTCCTTCAGAATTCCTTTAACTTCCTCCAGAGGCCCCTGTGTCAACCAAGTCATAGCGAGAAGCATTAGGAGTGTTTACTCTTGCATTCACTGTTAGACTCACCAAAAAGACATGATCAAATATCTGCGTGGGGCTGTCCATCTGCCCAAGGATCACTATCATTTCATTGTCAATGAACTCTTTGAACTCCCGCAGGTTACACACCATCTGCATCTCCAGCTCCGTGCGGATCTGCATGGGGAGGAGGGACACAAGGAACTCGTGTGAAGCTTTTGTTCTGGACTTTCTTCATGGCGTGAAGCACAGAGCTCTCTAGTCTGCACAACAGCACTTCCAGTGCTGCTCCCCTCACCACTCACCTCTTTTGATGTGATGTTTTCCAAATCTTTCTGCATCATGATCTCCCTTAACTTGGTCTTAATGAGCCGTTCCGTGCGTTCCCGCTCAGTCGGGCTATCACAAGAAAGCAACAGAGTCACTGGGAGGGGAAACAAACTGCACTCATGGCACTTTTAAAATAGGTATAGACTGCGTGCTCTGTAGAGTCTCAGACTCTCACACTACTTTCTCCAAGCATGTCCTCAGCTGGAGGGAATGCAGGTGACAGTAAAGCCCAGTTTAGATTCCCAGTCGTATATGAAAGACACCAACTGAATGCTCCTAATCCATTGTAGTCATCCAGAGAACCTCTGGTATTTGGTAAAATTTAAATTGGGAAGGCTGCATTATACCCTCTGGAGCAATATCTAAGCCTTCCCCTACCTTTCTTGGAAAGGTAACAGCTCCAAAACTCCTTACATGGAGAGACAAGGGCAGCTAAGCCTCTGCATTCCTCCCGCCTCTGCTGCCAGGGGCCTTATCACCAGCTGCAAAAATAGCCCAAGTAACACCAGGGGAAGCTGCAGCAGAGCAGCAACACAGTGCTGGCTCAGCCAGCATCTTTAGAAGGGACCCAGCAGTGACATCTCCTACCACCTTTCCCTTTCTCTGAAAGGCTGCCAGGATGGCGAGGGCACGGACATTACAAATGTCCAACTGGTGGTTCACAAACAAAAATCATGGAAGTCCCTCGTTCTTTTAACCTCATGCATTATTTCAGGATCCCATTAAGAGAATGCTGCTTAAGTGCCCCCAGGAAATCATTCAATTGCTGCCACCAGGGAAAGGATGGGTTAGATAAAATTTATATATGAAAACTACAAGAAAATATTAATCTGACAGCCTGCCAAAACTTTCCAGCCACCCTCCTTGTACATTAAAAAACAATCAAGTGTGAAGACTTGTTCACAGCTGAACAACTGCTTAGCATCATTATTCACTCACTGAACTCCAGCAACAGGAAATATCTGGCAGCATAAATCAACCAAAGGCACTATTATCCTGGGAAAGCAGCTGGGGCCAGTGAAGTAATTCCTTCTACGAACTGGGCAACTGAAGCCCTCACACTTGGCATCACATCTGGACAGAGACCACCTTTGAGGTTATATGGTATCCGTACCATCAGCAATTACTAATGAGAGGGGTGGTAAACCTTGACTGTTGATACAGCCTATAAATATGCCTTTCCAGATTGTCTACCTATTCACCTCAGCCACTGTTTTGGACTATTTATCACCAGATATCCAAGCATTCAGCTGGAAGCACCTTGGGACCAATAGACTGTCCTGTTCCACACTTGCTGAGCTCCTCAGAATGACAAAAAACTGCACTGCCCTTTGTCCCCATTCTTAGGGGTATCAGATGGATGTGATGAGGATGTTTCTGAGCTCACAGGCTCAGAAGTCCATACATAAACACTTCACAGCAAAATGAACTGAATAAGGATAAAAAGACCATATTAGTCTAAACATGTGCTCAGACACGTGCCAATGTAAGAGCAAAGTCCAGAGAAACCTGTTCCTTCCAGGCCTGGGAGCCAGAGGACAAAACCAGCAGAGACAAGGCCTAGGTACACTACACCTCTCTCACCAGTAACACAGGACTTACCTTGCAGAAGCAAAGGTCTGCAAGCGTAAAGCCCAAGGTACACAACTAAACTGAAAACAGAGGCTGAAGGAGATGCAAGGGAGCCCCCAGAGGGTTAAACTTCCAGTGCCGGTGTTTACCTAACCAGGAGTCCGCTTATTACCTGGAACAGGAACCCTCTCTCTGTATTATTACCTAATTAAGAGCTATCTCTTGTGGAAGCAAGTGTTGTTTGGGGAGTGCAGTGTTTGACAGTCAAACACTGGCTCAGCAGAGCCAAACTTACACGTCTGTGAAGAGGGCGGGTGAGTCGGGCCGGTGGGACTGGACATCCTGCATGGCATTCCACTCGTTGACTGACGACTGGTCAGAGTTGATATGGCTCTCATAGTAACTGACCCACGTGAGGAAGAGGCTCCCTGGATAGTAGTTGTTGCTCCGTGCCACCTCACAAGCCTTATGTAAACTCTGCAGAGCAGACCTAGGAAGGGAACAATACTTGCAGGTTTGTAATTTCTTCCTCAGGCTGCTATCAAGCACGAAGCAGCAGCCAAATGCAGGATGCTGTTCATGTCCCATCAGTTGGTACAAAGCCCTGGCAGTGTGCAGGAGGCTGCCCTGCAAGGCTCTGGATACCCACACGCTGCCAGAGCCCGCATGTCTTAATTGCAGCATGCCAAGACAAGCCTGGATAGCAGTGAAGGTGCCCACTATTCAGAGGGCAGAGGCACCCATGTCTCTGGTTCCAAAATCTGCTACAACTACCAGAGCCCTAAATAAGATACACAGAGTTTGTGTCCAAGACAGGGTGCTGACAGCTCCTACTGTGCCATCAGCTGCTCCGCGTGCAGGGCAGGCACATTCAGGAATCAGACACGGAGCGCTGCACAACCAAGGGCTTAGGACTGTACTGAGGTGTTTAGGTGTCTGCCCTCTCTCACTGCACGAGGGATGCCAGAACTTTCTTCAGCTGCTGATGGGAAACAAATCCCCCTCTCCTATTTTTGGCTCATTTTAAATCTTTGACTGGGATCAGAAGGATCCAGGTCAAAATCACTGGGGTGACAGCAGCATCGCTGACAGGCGATGTATTTTTGCAATGCAAAGAAGCTCGGGCCAGAAATACTTTCACGATCACTACACGAACCACCCTAAAAGGAAAGAAAAATGCAGGCAGCTTCTCTTTCCTTCTGACTGTCACAATGAACATGTCTCAAAATATTTCAAACACATATTCAAAGCAATGTTACTTTGGGGAAACTCAAAGGAGCAGCCCTTTGGAAGGAAAATTACCCTATTCCTTCCTGCCCTCAGCTGAGACAAAGCTGCTGTATACCAGCACTTACATGGCTTTTTTCCTTTGGTATCAAACTTCCTTCCCTGTCTCTGAAGGAAACTTCTGGCTGCTCAAGTCTCAAGATACCACTCAAGTAAAGCAGGACCTGCTTTTTAAGAGCTTAAGCAGCCAAAACACCTGGAAAAAGTATCACTGGGACAGCTTGTTTTAAGTACTCACCACATGGCCTGTACAGACACGGGCTTGAATATGTGCACCCTGTTATCTGTTGATACGCTGAACCCTCTGGTGAGAAGAAAAAAGGCACAGTAAAGATGTGTCCCAAAAGTCACTTTTTAGTTAATAACTGATAGCCTGTAGCACATTAGAACAGCAAAAGTCTAGCCCTATGCATACAGTGCTGAGTTCAGCTAGCAAACAGATCAAAATAGCACACTAAAAGCTCTAAGATAACTTTTTAAAGCAGCTGCTGTTTGGGAATGAAACTAAGACAGTGGGACAGTGCTGGGCTGTGCTGTTTACCTTGGCAACACAAATTCAGTGCCACAGCTGGGAGCAACAGAGTCCAGCTAAAGAGATCCTGGGGCAGCTACCAAGGAAAGAAAAGTCATTCCATGCACTGCACTGGACAGCCTGTGTAACTGGCACAAACAGGAGTCTGCAAGTCAGGTGTCTATTTGGCAGAGAAACATCATTCTGGCTTTATGTTGGGCTGAGTGCTGCCTGCTGCAAGTGTGATGGAGGAACACATAATAGGATCCCTTTAAGGAGCTTTCACTACACACCCACTTGCCAGTAAAAGCTCCTTTACTCCAGCTTAAACACACACATAAGCCACTGTCTCAGTGCGTGTTTATTCACAGATAAGTCAATTATTGGCGTTCCCTGCCACAGCCACTGTGATTTAGGGCCTTGAAGCCTACTAACCCGATACGGGTCAACACAGGAGGTCTGCTGGACCTGTGAGGGCTCTGCAAGCACTGGAATCCTTCCCCACACACCCTGTTCTAAGTAGTATTGACCCAGAACACACAAAAGGCACTCACCCATCCCCATCCAGGTGGATCAAGGTGTCACTCCACAGCGGCAGCACCAAGCCCATCGTACAAGTGCTACTGCAGTAAGAAACAGAAGGTCAGTCTGTCTACTGCAGCACCATGTTATTATTCTAATTTCACGGCAATAGTTGCATATTTTTGCGTTCATTAGAAAAAAGGAAAAGACAACAAAAATCCCACTGTTGCTTCAGGGAGAAACAGTGCTAGTGTTGTTCTACAAGGGCCTGGCAGCGATCACTTACCAGATTCAGGGTTCAGGAATCAAACTTAAAGGGTTAACACACACGCAGGAAAAGAGCAAACAGGATCCACAACCACTGAACTTTGTGCAGAAGGTCAGAGGGGCTCAGAGTTTTCGGTCAGCTCAAGGCTTTCTTTACAGCTTAGTCCCTATCAGGCTCAAGAGGTTTGGTTCTAGCTCTGATTTTGCAATCCACAGCTTTATTTTCTTGTTTGTTCCTCAGCCACAGCTGCTGGGGACTGGGAGCAAAGCAGTGCAATAGCAGGGTGACTGGCAGCATGGCAGGTTGGCAACCACAGCCTATCATCCGTGGTTGACTCCTGACCCTTCTTCACCCTCCCACACCTCGAGAATGAGCACAACAGCCATCCCAGACAAACAACTTTGGCAATCCCACTCCTATCTCAGCTGCTTTGCTCTCTGTGCCCTCACTTGTTTTCTGTAAGGCTGATCAAAAAGACAAGTTAAAAGCAGAAATCAAGCAATGGAAACAAGGCAGGGGCGGGAGAACCCAACACAACCTGCTCCAGGTTGTCAAACGGAAGAGCTGAATCTCACAGGGCTGCAAAACTGCTCCATAATCAAAGCAGCATCTTGAAGAACTGCATTCAATTGCCTCCTGCTCTTATGTTTTGCACTGGGTGCTCCCAGATTTCCACCAGCTCCAACGGCCCTGGCAGTCTCCAGCTCCTGAGAAGGGCGGGAAGAGGGCAGGACCAGGCTTTGGAGGGTCAGACAGGGAGCCCTGGAAATGCACACGGCTGGTGCCCAGCACCCGGAGACACTGCGGCACACAGCTATTTCTGTTGACAACATGAGATGAGCTCATGGAAAGATGTGTTTTTAAAAGGCTTCCCAAGGTGGCCGGGGTATTTTTAGTGATACTGTTCAGCGAGCGCTTATCAGAGCCCATAGCAACAAGTCTACATGGAGTTATAAATACCGAGTGGGCTCGGGGAGGGCGGATCACAGTGACCACCCAGAACCTCAGGAACTCTGCAGAAAGCTAAAACGACCCTGCTGTGTTATTAGAGACTGAATACCAGTGGGATCTCAGTTACCAAAGGTGGCTGTGCTGGTACATCACAGCCAACAGCCAGTTCCAAGCTCACAGCAACCTGTGCAAGGACAAGTTACTCTTGCCCCAAGGCAAGAGCATCCCTGAGCCACAGCTGTGCACACATGTGCAGGGAGACAAGAGCCACGGGCAGGGATCACCCAAGCTAAGTATCCAAACCAAGCATGGTGGCTGCTGTGACCAGCAAGCTGTTTGGAAGGCAATTTCTTAGCCAAATAGTTCAAAAATATTTTCTAGTGACACTGCTGGAAGTAATTTATTCCAACTAGTGTCAAAAGCAAGGCTCATTCCTGTA
Source organism: Atrichornis clamosus (assembly GCA_013400975.1). Taxonomy (NCBI): domain Eukaryota; kingdom Metazoa; phylum Chordata; class Aves; order Passeriformes; family Menuridae; genus Atrichornis; species Atrichornis clamosus. Next base: position 24,848 of record WBMZ01000312.1, read on the forward strand.
GCAGTTGTGCTGGAAGCAAGCATGAGAATGAAGCCTTCCAAAATTGGTTGAATATCCAGGTGACTGTCTTGCCAGGTAGGACAAGATTTACTTAAAACGCTTTTTAAGAGACTCATGTGCCTCTATGCCCTCTCCAAAGTGCTCACTGTCCCCTTCTATATGTGAAGTTGTCCCTGAAGCTGCTGGGGTGTTGTCTCCTGGCTTACTGCCCCTCCAGCAGCAAAAGCTGCTTCCCAGCCACATTCTGCAGCCTTGTGCAAAGGTCAGCAGGAATTTAAATGAGTGAAGCAGGAGCACTAAACCCTGATGACACACTGCTGCTGGGGGACAGCACACGGTGTGCAAGACATGCCATCACCAGCCCTGACATTCCCATCAGGCCCCCTGTGCCATGACCTTGGCAAGGGGCTGCCTGACAGTCACTTTCCTATTACCTGTTCTCCTGAACCCTGAAGTCCAGCTTCTCTAATTGCAGCTCTTTCTTTCTTTGCATTCAAATTGTCCCTGTCTCTGGTGTGCAGATGCAGGGCTTGGGGACCTCACCATTCAGGCACTTAAGGGCACTGAACATCCTCAAAGAAACCTGAGGCTCGGAGGAATGAAGGAAATGGTGACCTGCACTGCTGCCTTCACATTTGCCACCTCCTTTCAAGAAACAAAAAGGAAATTCTGGATCTCAAGAACGGTGTGAGGCTGGAAAATCTGAAGCAGAAAACATGGGCACCAGACAGTGATTTCTACACTTGATGTGAGGGTGAGCACAAGGACTTTCCCCACATGGACACTCTGAGTACCTGTCATTGGAAGAGAAATCCATTCCTAGGACAATGCTCTCCTCCGTGTCTTGCCTGCCGTTGGTGGACACCACCACCATGTACCTAGTGCGGTTCTGGTAGGTGCTTTCCAGTCTTACAGCCTGAAGAAAAGAAGGGGACAGATCAGCAGTGCAAATCAGCAAAACACATATTACTACCTTGACACACCACTTTTTCATGCTGAGTGACAGGCGCAGAAGCAGTGATGCAGTTTGGACCAGTACAGATGTCCCACGCTCCTCAGCTGCGTAAGGAGTGCCTTACTTCCACACAGAGCTTTATTCCCACACACAGGGCCTTCCTCAACAGCTGGAATGTTCCTGGTGCCCTCTGCACACCTGTTCTGTCCCACCAAGGCTGGTTTTGAACAATCTACAGCGCTCTGACTGGTCCCAGTCCAGTGAGACAGACGGGTGTTGAACTCACCCTTCACCTCTCCGAGGGCTTTGTCCCAAGAACCAGAGTTTTCCTTTGAACTACTGTGTGCTACAACAGATCCAATGAGCCTCTTTCCAGCAGCTTCCCAGGCAGCTGGACAGACAACCAGGATCTAATTCACATGTGGTTTCCTGCTGGTCCTCTGAATTCTTCTAGCAACCTTCCCAGTGCAGAAGCAACCATACTACCTTACACCTGGCAGGAAAAGCTATCCCTATGACTAAGCTGTATTCTTCACTGCATTCAGATTGCCCAGGAAAGGTGAAAGTCATTGTGCCTCATTGCTTCTGCCACAATCACACATACTCCAGTGCCAAAACAGAGCTCTAGCAGGAGCAGAGTTCAGCCCAAATTTCCCCAAATCAGCTATTACTGACAGCATTCAGAGTGAAGCTGTGGAACTTAAACTGTGAGTGTCAGACCAACGCTGAAGGTCCTGGAAGGCTGCACTGAGGTGAGCTGCTCCTCCAGAAGCCACAAGGAAGTGAGAACTGAAGGGACTCCAGGAAGTCTTGCAGACGGACTGCTGGTTAATGAGGAACCCGGGGAAGGGAGCCCAGCACTGAAAGTTTGGCTTATCAACACTTGCAGCAGGCAGCCTTTACTTGCAACACTTTTTGGATTCTGTTCCAAGATATTTGCAGTTATTTTAGTCACAGGATCCCAACTAGAGAAACTAGGACATCCCTAGAAAGGAAGCATCTTAATTCTGTATACTGAACCTTAACTCTGGACAGCCCAACCAACCCCAAGACACTGTCTGGCCTCAATGTTTACCCTATTTTTAAACTGCTGTTTGAACTTTGAGCGGGGCCTGCAGAGAGCAAACACGGGTGAGAAGGAGCCATCCCAGTCCAGCCTTGCCCCGTGCTGTGGACAGATCCCTGCCTGCTGCAGTGGGACCCTGTTCCTGAATTCCTTGCAACCCAATGGTTGAAGTTTGAAGTGGTGTTTGACATCCTCCACAAATTGAACCCAAATTCCTCAAACACCAGCAGCCCTCCTGAGGCACTACTTGCATAGACATCTCTTGGAGGCCCACAGAAGGGTCGTGGCTCAGAGAGCCCAGTTTAAACAGTCATCTTATCCTTTAAAAGCTCAGAAATTAACTATGGTGTGGGATCTCTCAGGAGCAGGCTGCTTTTCCCAATATGCTCCTTTAGTTGTTTTCAACTTGGTCTTGAGGTCAGAATGGCACTTCCCAGCTTACAGGAAGCCCCCTCTGACCTCCTCACAGCTCTCCTGCCCACCAGCCAGGAAGTCTTGACCATAAGATGTGGTGGAGTCTACAACAAAGGTTAGAACAGTGCCTGGCAGCTGAACAGAGCTGGCTATCCCACCGGAGTGCTCTATGGCAGGGAATGCTGAGCGCAGCAGGGAAAGCTTCCCAGTGGCATTGCAGGGAGCAGCAGCTCTAGTGATGGGGTGGAACAGCAAGTGCAGGCAGGAGACGGTGTTGACAGAGTCTTCCAGACTTGCCCAATGGGACCGAAGACCAACAGAAACTACCCAGATGCTGATGCCAGCAGACAGCCGTGCTCTGTACAGCCAGAGACTGTGCCCCACCCCATCTGCTTAGGATAAGTCATGCTAAAACCGGCCTTATTCTCCTTCTTGCTTCTTGAGTCACTGGGATTCCTTTGGAAACACGGAGGATCAAAGTGGTCAGTCCTTCAAGGTGTGAATTCTCCCCAAGATGGCTGTTTCTAGAACTAACCATTTGTGGGAAAACAGAAAGGTGCTCTTCAACCTAGAAGAGCAAGTAATCACCAAGGTCTTGGTGGTTAAAGTCATTACCTCCATTAGGAACCAAACCTCAAGAAGCACAGACTTTACAACAGGAGCAGATGGAAGCAGCTGCCCCGTGTCTGGGGCATGTATACAGGAGTTTCTGTTCTGCTTCTCTTGAGGACAGTCCAGCAACAAGAGGATTAAAAAAATCTAACTTACTTTGCCAAAACAATTTGGTCAGTCTTGATGCAAGGCCCTTTAGAAGAGGGCAAGACAAACAGCAAGTGAAGGTCACGTAGCTACAGATTGGCGGGGTGGGATTTTCAGAAGCCAGATAAGAGAAACAGGGCAAGGCTTAGTGTGGACCTCTGACTTCAACACTTACACCCTTAGCACAAAGTAAAGAACCATGACTGGGGCAGATAATGTGTCTGGCTAAATTTACTGGAATCATAAACCAGCGAATTTGACACTGTAAACCCACCAACTTCAAGAGCTACTATTAGAGCTCCTACATGCCTATCAAATCACAAATGAATCTCTAACCTTTTCATGAAGTGCTAGTTCATATGCTCACCTGACAGCAGGAACACACCAAGTGCTCTGGTGTGTTTTAAATGAAGATATTTGAAATCCCAGTCACTCTAGGGAGGATGGCCTGGCTTCAGGGACTGTGATGAGATGGGAAGTTCTTTCTCAACAGCTCATCTACATAGAGCTAGCTTTCTCCTGAATTTGGGAAGGGTTTTTGTAGTCTGGTCATGAACAAGTCATCCTCTGTAGTCCTTTCAGGGCCAGCAACACTTTTCTTAGTTTTAGGCTCACCTGGACACAAGCCAAGTTTTTCTTCTGCTGCATTCTTGTATCATCAGAAGTATGATGTGATATTTCACCAACCCTTATGAACAGCACATTCCGAGAAGTTCATACTGACCTTTCATCTTTTTCATGCTCCATGATAGCAGGTGTTTCATACAAGAACACATTTCTCATGGAGACATTTGATTTAAAGACAAAAAAAGTGTGTCAAACTTTCAAGTTCCCAGCTCTGCTAAGCTACACATTGAACATGGTCAATTACTTTGTATTCTTAACTCCTTTTCCTCCTTCTGGTACTGTTGCTCTAATCCTGCTCTCATGGAAGGCTAAAACCCTCTGCCAATAGCTCCAACAGAAACGAGAGTTGTTCCAAATTTTAAGTGTAGGTTTTCAGAGGATTAGATTCCTCTGCTGCCCCCTGAGCTGTGAAGCCTGCCCACCGAATGACAGCAGCCAACAAAATGAAGAGAATGCATTTCTCTCAGTACTGTTTATATTTCAAATCTCATTTGTCTCTGCTGTTTTATGAGAGAGTCCATTGCAGCTCTGCATGCCCTTCGTTCGTCAAGAATCAATTAAATTCAAGTAGACTATCGAACTTAACCTCATGCAAGATTTCAGCATTCCAAATGTAGCTCTGGACAAAAGGGTTTATGTCTCAGCCCACAAAGTCCTTATTCAGCTGTTAAGGCTAATTTGTCCCAAATCACACAATGTAGCCAGTGATATTGCTGAACAATGCCTTGTTCAATAGCTTCCAATGTTCTAACCCTGGCTCAAATTCTGAAAAGCACTGAGAACCCCCATTCCCATCACTTTCACTGAAATTTCAGTGACAGCAAGGTGTGCCTGGTAAAGTTTAGGAGTAGGTCCTTCGGCTTGCTTATGGCAAATTATCTCCGGCGGTCATTTTGGAAGTTAAAGCATTCCATAGTAACCTTGGCTGTTTCTGAGCTGTACTCATACAATCAGCCCATCTCCAGCACAGCTCAGGAGGACTCAGCAAACCAGAGGTGCCAGAGTAACACTTGTGATGCTGGCAGTCCTTTTTTGGGCAGACGTTGCTAAGATGCACCAAGAAAACACAGGGAAGAAACTTCAGACTACTGAGTGATGAGAGGTGCAAAAACACTGCAATCATGCCTGGCCTTGTAGAGCAAGCACTTCAACATGTCCCAGGCAAATTCCTCACTGCTCATGTTTGGCTTCTGGAGGTCTTCAGGACTGTGTTCAATGCTATGAACAGCAATGCCTGATTTTCATTCCATCATTACAGGAGGCAACAGCCCAGAAAAGCAGAAGGCCAAGTTTCAATGTAGGTGCATGGCTACACGAGGATCCTACGTGCTCCTTCCTGTTATGCCATGGCCTTTTGGGATGCCACAAGTCAGGAGAGCAGAGTGAGGAACACAGCTGAACTATGCTGAAAGAGCAGGTGCTCACACTGGTCAGATATAAGTCACCCACTCTTGATTTAAATAGGACACCGAGACATTTAACAATTTAACCATCTTCTCTGGCAATTATTACTATACTTTTTGAGAGCACAGGTACCCAGTACGTGGTTCAAAGACAATCTTCCAGCCATACAATTTATCTCACTGAACAACCAAAGCAGGCCTTTCACAATTCGCTGCTTTTCTACCTTTGTGGTTGCAAAGACTCCCCAAATCTGCTGACGAAACCACTCCAACACACACAGAGCACTGCTTCCCTGAGTTACACAGGTGTATTTGTCAAGTGGTGTTTAAGCTTTACATTGGTTCACAGCAGATAAGCAAAAAGCCAACCTACCAGTCTGATGTTGTCTTCTGGGCGGAGCAGGATGAACATGGCCTGCAGGTGCTGCTGGAGATCCCCTGCGGGCAAGAGGGAAAGGTGAATGCACAAAAATAGTCTTAAATCACATGCAAGTTCCTGGCTGTCCAGCCAGAGCAAATGTGCACCGAGAAACCTGACACGTCACAGGGAGTTGTCAGTGTCACTCCCACCTACTCAGAGATGGGAGTTTTGACATCTCTTAGTCAGCTGCTCTTTGCTCTGTGTGCTCACCTGTTCCTGTGTTACCATGTTCTCTCCTGCTAAATTCTGTTCTCGTTTTTAACAGAAGTAAACAGCGTTTCGGCACTCTTTGTTCCCTTAACAGACAAGGCAAACTAGGTGGAAATGGACCCCACCCCGCAGTTCAACATCCAATTCTACCACGTGCTTCAAACCAGAAATCTGCCATTTCTTTTAAACCAGCTCAGTGCAAAACTACTACCCAGGCAGAAGTCTCCCCTCTTTGAAGTGAGATTTAGTCCCATCTTAGAGCAGCACATGCCCACACATGGTTGTGTACCAACCCCACCCAAAAGCAGCTAAGAACTGCCACCTGAAAAATCAAACACCTGTCATTTTTTCCTAGAAAACACTTGCAACACTTTTACTGGTGAGGCTGAGGAAAAATGAAAGAAATTTACTGCATGACTGTGATTTTAAGTCTTCTTAGAAAGAGCCAAGTGTCCCAGGTTCCTAAAACATCAAGCACTTCAAAGACAAGATGCTTTCCTGTCAGCACTGCTGCACTGACTTCTCAGCACTACTCCTGGCCTGTAGAGAGCCAACATCACCCCCCAGGTGTCAGTCAGCAGCAACACCTCCTGCAAGGGGCTGGTTTTTCAACCATTGCATGAAAAATTAATCTGCATTCCCAGAAAGGAGAGTGCAGGGCTGTCAGGTGGGCGGCACAGATCAGCAAGAAGAGGAGCCTTTACTCTCTCACCCTCTCCCACTCCCCCACAGCCAGGAAGCTGAGTTTAGGCAATATTGTGGGGAGCAAATATTCAGCAGGAGCAGCTACGAGAGCATTTTCTAGGAAGGCTGGTTAATCTGCCTGACCTCCCTTTCTGATTCATCAGTGGTGGTAGAATCCATGTTTTTCACAGACTCAGAAATAAAGAAACCTTGGACATGGAGCAGCATCCAGAAGTGCCACAAAAGGGAAGGGGAAGAAAGAAAAGGCTACCCAGGGAAAGCTTGGTACCTGATTTCCAAATGACTTTTACAGCTGGTGGAAGAGCAGGGCTGAAGGGCTGCTGCAGCCCCTCTCCAGATGGGACAGAGGCAAGCTGGTGTGGAGTGGGATACACAGGACACCGCATTCCCTGCTCTCCTCTTCCTTCCTCCTTGAAACACATTTCAGCATATGGAGAATGAGTCAATGCTCTGCGTTTTTAACTGGGGGTGGGGAAAACTGAGGCACTCAGCAGTGCCAGGGAAGTCACAAAGTACCACTGGTGACAAGCACCTGAAGCTGCTTCCGGCTCACGGACACTGCTCCCAGCGCAGAGTGGCTGGCATGTGACTCCCTGAACAGCAATTATTTATGGAGATAGAGTGCTCAGGAAGGGCCAACTCGTTCATCAGATGCTTGTCCTGCCAGGAGTGCAGTGACAGGATCTCCCCCAGGTCCACACCAGTGCAAAATCCTGACAGCACTGCTCAGTTCCAGCAAGTTCCAGCTACTCCCACAGTGGGAATCACCGAGAACTGTCAGTCAACAAGCAAAGGTCCCTCTGAGCCTCCTGCCCACAGCCTGGAAGAGCTCACCAAGTATTTGACACATGAAGCATCCACAAGTCTTAGTTTGAAATGAAAGATGCTTCACCTCAGCTTCCTCCTCTCCAAAATATAACAGTTCCCAACTATTGCTGCCAGTAATTCAGGAACCAGCTTAAGAGCCAGAGTTTCCAGAGTTTAAAAAGCATCACCTGGACTACTGGATTATCTCAATACTTGAAGAGACCAAGTTTCTATGACAACCCTTTCTGCAAGGCTCAGTCAAGGACCTTCATTATCCCTCATCCTCAGAAAGTTTACCACACTCCTCCCTGCTTCCCTGCCAGCCTTGGGATCTCCAGAGCTGGAAAGTAAAGGACTGCTTCCTTGGCCAGCTTGAATCGACTTGCAGCGTTTTCAGCCCCAAACACACAAGGCATTTTGTAAGCTTCCTGCATTAAGAAAAACCAAAGGAAAGGTTTTAACATGCCAGAATCAGCACAAAGATATCACATCCTGTCCTGTGAAGAGCTGGATTTGCTGGCATTCATGTCAGGACTGCTGCTTCCTATCACATTGTCCTGCACAGAGCAGATGCTTTTGTTTCCTTGAGCTGGCAGGCAAGGTGCAAAGCATGGGCGAGGGTGGGATCTGAAAAGTGATTCACAGTATTCCAGAGATGGCAAAAGCCCCAGGGAAGTTACATCCTTTTCTGGCCTCCTCCAGCGTTGTTTGTTGTGGAAAAGGAAGCCCACCATCCCACAGAACAGTTTGCCAGGTGGCACGGGACCGCCCAGGGAGAGGAACATGGGCAGCTGGTACAGTATCTACTCATTCTGCCAATGATTCCCATTGATGCAGATGTGATTGGAGAAATGGGTGTGAGCATCAATTATTTCCTGTTACCCATTCACTCTTCACGCTGGATTCAAGCACCTCAGATGAATTAAAAAGGCAGGTCAGGAAAGTTAGTCAGCCTTCCTAGAAAACGCTCTTGGAACCACCTGAAATACTGTTGCATCCATAGGCAGCAATTCCATACTGGAAAGTTATGTCCGCTCTCTACCCCCTTCTAATTCTGTGTGCCAGAGATAAGCCAGGACACACATGGGAATGGAAGCTGAGCACAGATTATCCGTGTCCCAGAAAGGAGGCAGCTGCACACCCTGTGCCAGCCACGCTCTCCACATCACTGATTTAATTCTGGTGGCACAGATGTTTTGCTCAGGAAGGTGACACACTTATTCCTTCGTGTCTTGGTCTGCTGGTATAAGAAAAATTCACAGAAATCTGGTGCACACTCAGACAAGGCACTCCCTTCAGTGAAACCTTCAAGGACCATATAAAAACCACTACAGCATTCCCATCACTTGACAGGCAGGGAAACTGAGGAAAGGACAATTACTGACGCCTCATTAAATCTCACCCTGTAAGCTGAAGAGACAGGAATAAAATAAATCTTCTAAGAACAAAAATCCCACCCCTTAGGCAAGGCAGCCTCGTCAATACCAAACATTTTGCTGTAAGCAATTACAACACACCGGATCTGCTTTCTTGGCAATCTGGCTTCCAAGAGCTCTGGGCTGATTAGACAAGCAGCTATTTTCCACCAAGGTCTCCAGACCTCATGCAAATCAGCTGGAGCAAGTAGATGAAGCAAGGAGAGAGACTCAACTGCTGTTTGTGCTGCCTTGCAGAGGTTCACCAGGAAAACCACCCTTGGAGAGGTAAAGCCAAGGCAGCAGCTGCTAGGGGGAGACCTGGACTTCAGCAGTGGACTCTGGAGAGATTAAAAACCAGGACAGGCCAAGAGAAACTTTTCAAAGACTGCTGACTCTACTTTCATGCTAAAGGACACTTCACCTCATTCTTGAACAGAAAGGCCAGCTTTAAATTAAGTTTCAGAACATTTTCTTTTGACAACCGGTAATTAATGCATCTCACCAAAGCAATTTGGGTACCATTTGTACTATATTTGAGTGGAAGTATGTAATTAAATGCCTTCTGACTTAGACTTTTTCTATAAATATGTTTGCAAACAGATTTTGAGGTTGCAAATCACCACATACGTCACTCTGACAGATGCAGAGGTGGATTACAGTCTGATGGTGTCAAAGTACAAAGCGATCTACACCTGGAACCAAACCAAATCACGTTTTTGCTGGTCACTTTCTAGCAAAGCACGCTGATTTCTGTCTTTGTTTCTATCTCTGTTCCATATGCAAAAGTCCGAAGGTGTCAATTTATTTCTTTTTCCTGCTGATTGCTTAATGGAAGGAAAAAATCCCCACAGTATCTGATCCCTGTAAAACACCATCAGTGATTAAGAACCACGTAGCCAGTGAAAAACATCATACCCAGAGCTGTCAGAGTTTCAATATTCAGAGCGACTTTTCAAAGAGAGTCAAAGCAAAAACACCAATCAAACTTCCAGCAGATAAAGGAGGCGGAATTGTAACCGACTCTGTATTACTCACTCTGCTCACACCTCTGAGAAGTCACACTGACTTTGCTCAGAGGTTTCCTCACCCCCACGTAGAGGTAAGTCTGGTAAGTCTCCTCCCTTCCTTCCATCACAACCGGTTACCTTCAGATTAGGGAGAACCATTACTCATCCCATATCACAACCTCAGGTTTCCCAGTGCAATGCACACAGGTTTTGATGGCAATCCTCCCGCCTCTCTCTCATACTAAAATGACAGGATGATATTTTGGGGGGCAATTATTCTCAAGTCTCCACCATGCCATGACTGCTGCCATGCTGTCACTCATTTGTTTGATGATCCTGTTTGAACAGGAGAGTTCTGAACCCTTTCCTTCCTACCAGCACTGAGACTGGCAGGCTTTAATACACATGTGGGGCAGACAAATGTGTGTCATCAGGTGAGAATGAACTCAACAAAGGTGGACTCTGGAACAAGAGGAAGCAGACAAGCCCCAGCCATCGATACCACACTCTACCTGCATGTTTGTTGCGCCTGTGACTGATCCTGGGAGTAGATGACCCATTTCCACGTGGCAGGAAGAGAGCTGCACCTTTCACAGTGAGGAAGCTTTCGCTGATGCTGCAAGGAGAAAGACAAACAGGAGTGAGGAAAACTGCCTTGTCTTTAAAAAGGACAAAAGCAATGAACAAGAGAGGTTCAAGGCGCTGAATGCATGCTCTGTTCTTTTACAAGGAAGTGATTTAGACCAAATTTTTCTGTTGGTAAAGAACTTTCCCCTCCATGGAAGTACTGCAAACATTCAAAGCATAACTGAGAACAACACAAACACAGAAACACTGAAAAGCAGGGCATATGCCTGGTGCCACTCTGCCTGCAGAGGTGGAACCTGAGCAGGCAGAGGGGATTAACCTATGGCTACATTTTTGATTTGAAAGTCGAGATGACAGATCCACATTTCTAAATGGTGATGAATAGAACAAGCCCACGCATCTCGGTAATTACGGACTCTGTTAACCCTGAGCTTTGTGGTTCAGACACAGCTGATGCCCTGCAGAAACAAATGTCTCCCTTCAGCAGTTAGCCAAAAGAAAATTAGTGTACACAACAGATTAAGAAATCGTAAAACTACTGTCTATGAGTTGCAGGATAATTAACTCTCAAAGATGTATAAATTAAAAGCAAAAAAATGTAATGCTGTTGAAGTCAGATATCACTTTATGCCTTGATTTTGCCGCTTCTGAAGTCACTTGAGGAGAGAAATCTGTAAAAAGGGGCAATAAAGAATTTTCAAGGACTGAGGAACAGCTGGTATTTTAAGCACATCTTCCAGTCATTTTCTTGGAGATGCTGTGGTTTGTGGAAAAAGCAAGACACACTCCAGATTTTGCAATTCAGCCATCCTGTTGCATACTCGAGGGTTCCTGCTTTTCTCAGAATTGATAAGACAGTCATACAGGCTTTGAATAAAGCCAGAAACAATTCTGTAGTCAACAGGATGGTTGATGAATACGGTAAGACAGGATGGGAGAGTCCCTGGCATCGTGCAGCCCAGCAGCTCCATGCTTTGAAAAAGATGCTGGCTGGTCCTTCAACTGAGCAAGAGCCCAGGAACTTCTTAGTTCTTTTCTCTGCTTAAACAAATATCAAACCTAGTTAGTTACTCCCTTCCTTTAAGAGATGAAGACTGGGAAATTAATAGAGTAAAAAGCCTTGCCATATATTTTTATTATTTAGGGTTGACTGCTTTAGCAAAGGCTTTTCCAACTACGCTTTTGTAAGTACAAGAATTACAAAAGCTTGCATTAAAGTTGGATTTCCCCCCAAGCTCAAGCACATTTCTGGGCACCTCTCCATTTTGCTGCTGGGGATATAAAAAAATTAAGTTTTCCAAGCTCCAGCAAAGCAGATGCACAGAGTCAGAAAGTCCTTTCTCAAGCCTGCAGCACATCCCAATGTTTAGACCCTGCTGTCTGTCATACCCCCAGCACTCCTTATTTAAAGTTTCTCTCAGCACCTTTTTTCCTAAAATTGAAACAGGTCTGGATGTTTGAACAAAACCAAAATTTCAAAAAGGAGAAAATCACTCATCCCAAATTAAAATGGATCAGAGGTCTCTACCTATATTAAAGCCAAAAAATAATAAATTAATTGGGCACACTGAACACATTTCCTCAGACCCTTCTGACATTAAAAAATGACTGAGCCTTTCTAGCTTTTGTTGACAAATAAATCCTCTGAAAGCTGTCAAGCTACACAGTTTCTTACAACCTGAACTAGAGAAACACTGAGTTACCTTAAAGACACTTTAAAAAAGTAGTATTATTAATGATAAAAATAAATTCTCCTCCTCCCATTATAATCTCACCGAAGAAGAAAACTGTTAAAAGATGTTAGACTGCAGAGGAGGAGAAAGAATTCCACACTCACAGACAGCTTTCACACAGTTAATTTTATCAGCAAAGCCAACACTAATATTAGCAAATCTTCAGGCTGTGCCTGAGGTTCCCCCAGAAGGTGGAATTAGCAACTATTTTTAGTGGATAATGCAGCATATAGCTAAGAGGGCTGGGAGGTTAAAAATCTTCTCAATTCCATCACTTTCTCTTATCACCAGCTTTCAGCTACCAGCCTGGAAAGGACAGAGCAGCAGAAGTAAAGAGATTTCCATCAGGTGCATCCTTCCAGGAGGCCTCCTTCTCTCCTAAGGCCACGAGAGCCTTGTTGTGGGCCATTAACCACAGCTGTAAGTTTGACTTGGTAGGACTGGGGAAAGGGAAAGTAATTTCCCATACAAAGGGCTGGAACAGCTGAAGAATGTGGCAAAGCAGATCATTCTTGTGGAACAAGGAGGTCAGGCCAGGAGGGCAGCACCTCCCGCAGGGCAGGAGCGAGGGCAGGAGATGGCCATCAGCACTGCTGGGAGAACAGCAGATCCATGGAGACAAGAGCCTCGGTCCTGCTGCCAAATCCAGCTGTGAGGACACTCACTGTGCAGACAAGGCACACTGTTGGCACTCTGAGCATTACCTGCCCTGAATTCTAACCCCAGATACATCAGTATCCAGGAAAGAAACCCATAACACAGACACACACACACACACACACTCGCTCTGAGATTCAGAGTAGAAAAAATCTTGGGAGGAAATGCAACAAATTTATAGGACAGTCCAAGCAGCTGTAATAATAACTGTCAGTAAAGTTTAACACTGTTCTTTCAGCAGATACTGGCTTTGGTGTCTGTGATGTACTACAGGGACAAAAAAGGCAATCACTGGCCTGACATGCTCTGTGCCACACACAGATGGCTGCTCCATTTGGGTCCATCCTGCTGGGACCGTAATCTTTACTTAAAGTATCATATTTCAGGGCAAGATCACCTTTAGATACCGCCCCTGTTATAAAAGGAGAAAGGATTCCTCGGGTGGGACAGGCCCCAGTCAGGGACACCTCAGAAACACAACAGGTAGAAAAGATGTGTGTGAAAAGGGCAATTAGGGCTCAAAACAAGTGGTGCCATCCACTACTGGTTTCACCCTGCTGACAGCTCGATGGCTCCCAAGCATAACGTGGGCTTTGAAATACTTCACAAAATCTGTCTTGCCAGAGCTTACAGGAACTTCAGTGCTCTTTGAAACAATCTCCTGGAACAGACTGGTGTTAAAAGACAGTGTAGTTAGGGGAGAAGTTGAGTTCAGGACAGCAGAAGACAAGGAGCCAACTTGGCAGAGATAACAAAGCTGAGCTGTGTTTTATCAGCACACCAGGCTCGTCATCAGTGCTCTGTACTGCACAGCAGATTTTCTCTGGAGAAGACTTACTTGGGACGTACCTATGAAAGAGTTATTAGAGTTACACACAATCCTCAGCACTAGAGCTGGGAGGAAAAACCCTTCTGTTCCATGTTCACCTCTGCAGTGAAGCAGCAACCTCAAGGACACCAGTGATATGCTATTTGTAATTCCCTGCTCACTGGGAAGGGAACCAATACAAGCAGAAGACTTAAGCAACTCCTACAGAAATCACTACTTGTACCAATTTTTCTCCCAGGCAGAAAAGATTTTGTAGAAATTGTTCAAGTCACATCAGAACTATTTAAAGCCTTTTGCACAAAAAGCACAGACGTTCCCCTCAGAAGGCTCTGCTTCTAACCAGCAGTAACAGCAGGAAACAGAAGTGACTCCCCTGTTCCCTGACTTGCTGCCCAAGGCTGAGCTCCTCGTGCACAATGAAAACACTGCACGGTTCAAACTAAATTCTTGTTGTGCTATAAAATGAGATCCACACAGAACTTACAGATGGCTAACAAACAATAAATGCCTTCCCAGCTGTTACACTGCACAGCTACGTTCAGAAACTGCAAGCACAAACACTAAATACAATGGTTTGAAGACACAAAAGAGAAAGTGTTACTGGTTTAGGGACGATGCCAGAGTGATGCAATAACACAAATCATCAGATGCTTTGTCATGACTCCCTGGACGATGCCTTTCACCCCCCAACCAGGAGACAGGTGAATCTGCACCATCCACCAGTTTCAACAAGAAATTCTCAGTTCTCAGTGTTAAATACTCAAAAGGAACCTTGTCATTTTCTTTTGAAACTGCTTCACAATTAAAGGAGAGAAAACTTTTTTAGGAGTATGGCAAGGAAAGCAAGGAGGCACCTGAACAGCTTCTGGCAATGTTTTATCCTAATAAACACTTAATTAAGTTATTGCGAGCCTGAGGTGGACTTTCCAAAAGTCATCTCTACTTACTCATCAGAGCAGCTCCTTACAGCAGGCTCTGTCCTGTTCAGCCCAGCCCTTGGTCGGGCACTTGCCAAGTAGCACAACCTGAGAGTTGGCACCACTCCCTGACAGGCTCAGCAGGAGAAGTTCTTCCAACCACATCCCCTCATACAATGCACAGGAACAGGTCAGTGTGGTGAGGGGCAAAACCTCCTCGTGCTGTCACCTCCTCACAGCCGTGCCCACGGCACACAGGCACTGCAGGGAGGTCACATCCTCTTGCTCCATTCACCCTCATCCTTGCAAGAAATGGGGAGATTAGAAAGTGATGGTAGGGGAAATGAAGATTTCAAGGTACTTGAAAGTCCACTATCTGTGTAATCTACAGAAATATAATTTCTGTCAGCTGCAGGTATTTATTAACCAGAGCCCTGCAGGAAAGTGCTCTGAAGCAGCATCCTAACAGAGCTGAAAGGCTATGCTGGGATTTCAATGCCAAGCCCAGCTCCAGCTGTAGCATCCCATGACAACGGAGTTGTGCAATTACCACAGAGACTTTCAACTCCTGAGCAAAAGAGGTTTTCCTAAAGGGCATCTCTTGGGACACAACCACTACTCAGCACAAGCTCTGCAAACACAAGAAGCTGCCCAGCAGAACTGTGCACCATCAGGAAGGGCTTCCAGTTTCCAACCCACTTGCAGGACATATCCTTCCCCTTCAGCAGCTGGTCAGACCAAAGGTAAATAAAAGAAAAGCAGAAACAGTGATGAAACAGGCAGGCAAGTGTGACAATAAGGAATGACACACGTTAAGCCTGGTGTTGACTAACTGGGAGCACCAACAGCCAAAGCTCTGAAAAAGGGAAGTGTCAATGCAGACATGGGTCTAAAGCACTGGGGATGTCAGTGGGATTCCATTCTACCAAATGCTGCTCATGTGTACAGGCAAAGGAGTCTAAAAAACCAGCATTTAAACAGGACAGGAAAGAAAAGTGTCTATCAGGAAGTGGTGGGGGGGGGGGGAAAAAGTCACGTGCCCAGCTCCTTTCTGTCATTCTTAAACCAGGCTGCTCCCTCAAGAGCCCTCACAGATTTTGCTCCAACGTGAGCAGCTGATGCTGCCTTGCACATCTCAGCTGCCAGCTCAGCTCTATCATACTCCCTTAATTCATTAAGGCTGCAAAACACAAACCCAAGAAAAAGACCAAAATTCCAAGGCTGGCAGGAGTGGCACAGCAGGCGTCAATACTTAGCTCATTCCCGAGGTGTGGAAGGAGGGAGAGAGGGCAGCTGGGGACATGAAAGTAAACTCTGGAGCAGCCAGGACACTCCCTGCAAGAGCAGCAATTCCCCTGCAGCTGGCTGGGCCTGGCGTGGAAGGAGTTACAGGAGGGCAGGCCAAGCAGCCTGATGTTTTTTTTCAGCACCTCAAGCCACTTCCCTCCCTCTTCCTGCTCCCCTTCCCAACCTGGCTGTTTCCCTTCCTCTGCAGGCAGGCCAGCGGCCTGGCATCACACCTGCTCCGGGAGCAGCTCTCACTGCCAGCCTCCCACCCACTTCACCTGCCCACAAGAAAAGTTCTGGCTAATAAAGCAACAGGGTGTAAAACAGCTGGGTGCACAGCTGGATTATTGCAGCCTGGCTGCCCAGGGCACTCCTCCATCAAACCACCAGACAAGAGCATTGCATTCCTCCAGCATCCCTCCCCAGAGAAGTGTCTCTTTCACCTTCACTGTAGTTTGTTTTTCAATAAACAACATCCTTACTTCCCTTGCTTACTTTTTAAAGCACCTGGTTTAACGACTGCCAACAATATTAATGAGTTAAATTGGGGGAAAAAATGTTTGGCTTCCAGTTTAAGCCTTTGCTCTTAGGCAAGTGATGAAGGCAGTTGATTCCATTCATACAGCAGCCAGATCTCAGGGCTGCATGAAGCACAATACCAGGTACTAATAAAGAAAATCCACCAAAACCCTACCATAACAGGGAAAATGAAAAGGTAAGGGTAACTCAGGATTGCCCTACACTGACATTTGTATTTACAGGGTCAGCTGGCAGCACACACAAGCAAGTCCAGGCTTCTCTGATACCCAAAACAGAAACAAACTCAGTGCCGAGCAAAACAAGGGCCATGACTTACTGAAAAGGGGTCAGTCACAGTGTCAGCAGAGGTGACACCACCGAGGGCAGGGAGAGAAAAGGGAAGTGGTTCTCAACCATCTCTCACCACTCAGCACTTCTGCAACTTAAGAAATAGCCCAAGGAGAAAAACAAACCAAGCGTGGGAACCCACTTGGGCTTAGAGGTTTGACGCAAACTGCCTTTTTAGCAACATCTGCATTTGTGCCTTTTTTTTAGAAAAGGAACTGTCTGCAGGCATTTCCTCTGCTCCAAGGTGGGGCTCCCTGGAGAGAGAACTCAGCTTCCATGACACAGACAGGCATCATGACAGAAAGATGTGCAATGCCAACTGTTACTCATCCACGTATCTACTGATCCCTTCTCACCAGCACCAAGTCACCTTTTCCCTTGCTTTGGGCTCCAATATGGACACCTTCTGAAGCCAAACTAAGACAGCAGGAAAAACTCACAGTTTGCCAGAAGACAAACGAAGGTGAGGATGGATGGGTGTGAATCTGAACTCCAAAGGCCTAATTTCTTTTACTTACTCCAAGCAAGGAGAGAATTTCTGGTAAATTCAGAGAGGGTACAACTTGCCAAAGGAAACCCTGATGACCACGGCTGTGTCTGCAAGTGAAGAATAACCACTTCAGATGCACAAAACAGCCACACTCAGACACGGTCTCAGAGATGGGATCAAACCAGCCTCAGGCTGTGGGAAGCTTTGATACTCAACACCTGAATGAGTTACCCACTGCTAGCACCCACCATCACGCACACACACCACCAGTGCCCTCTGCCACCAGATCTTCTGAATCGAGCTCCTGAAGCAACTTTGCAAACTTCAGTCAGAGCTTGGGCAGCCTGGGTACGCTGGAGAGAGCAGTGGCATCCTTTGGAGACTGCATGGAAGACGACAGCTCCGGGCTGAGAAACTCATCCCTGCCAGAAACTCATCCCTGCCTCGCTGCCGGCAAAGGGAGCAGCAACAGCTGCTGTTTGCAGGCAAAGCTTCCAGCCCACGCAGCTGCGACGGGGCTGCACTGTGCCGAGACAACCCCAACCACCTGCAGCATTCCTCTGCCTCCCAATGCCCTGAGCCTCGCTCTGCAGGGCCAAGCTTCGGACTCACAGCCAGCGTGTTCCCTTGCTGGCAGGGCTGGGATTTATTTGTTACAGGTGAAGGAAAGCAGACTGGGTTTTGTTTTAAGACGGACAACATTTTACAGTTTCTGATGGAAGTGAAAGTCCACGTGGGTTTCCTGTTCTCACGTACTCCTGGCTTATGGATGAACCAGCTCAACAAACTCCTAAAGCAAAGGCAAGGCAGGCAGAGCCCTGGCACGGGCACCAGCTGCCTCCTCACCACCCAGCCCTGTGCCCATGCCTGCTGCCAGCAGCTCCAGATTAGGTTTCACTGGGCTGCTGCTGAGCGCGTGCTCATACAGTAACTCTCACACAACCCTCCCTGTGTCACCTCATTGCAGAGTCTGTCCCCATCGCTTCCTGCCAGTGCCCGGCAGCCTCGGAAGGGAGGGAATGTCCTGATGCTAAGGTTGGGGTGAGGAAAATGCATCGAGTGGAGTTCTGGCTGTTGTCACCACCGAGAGGCAGCACGGACTGGGAGGACACCCTGCTGATGCTAAATCGTCAGGTAATCATTTATTTCAAGGAATACAAACCTGGGCACAGGCTGTAGGATGACCATGGCAGTCAAGAATGCAGTTAAGTAGGGATGGATGTAAGGTATCACAGACTTAGAAGGACCCATTTTCCACACAGCACTAACAGTAAAAAGCTTGATTGCCTGTCTTCCTGGCAGTGCAACACTGAGGGAGTCCCAACAAGGCACGTGTTGGTGGCCCATGTTCAGCCTCCCAGCCGGCTCCAGAGAATCCACTCAGAGAGAAAGAAAAGGATTCCAAAAAGCAACAGCAAAACAAGTTGTGCAAACAAAGCTCTGATGTCTCTGGAATTCGAGACTGAAGATATGCACAAAATCGTTTTTCCTGCAGTCGGAGCACGGCAGTTCACGGACTAGAAAGGGGATGGCTAACACAATTAGGATGCTGATTAAGAAATCCGGGCACTTGGTGTTTACAGAAGAAATTTGATTCTGTGCACTTTTTAAAGCAAGAGACCCAGACCGGAAGCGAGCCCATGAAAGGAATTTGTTTTACATGATAGTCCCCAAAGGCTTCCAGGTCTCCAAGTCAAGACATTCCCAGATGAAAGCTCTACATGACATTCTTCTAGTGCTATATACTGTTTAAACATCCTTGGGCATTTTTAATGCATACCACTGGGTTCACGAAGCAGGACAGCAATACCCAAGAGAACACTACACAGTGTTTTACCACAACGTGCTGTGCTCCTACCAGCTCAGCCTGTCCAAAGTGAGCCAGCTGCTGTGGTACCAACAAAATGCTTTCACAAATATGTTCTTAAAGACACTTTAATCAACATGAGAAAACTTCATAAAGAGAATCTATTGCATCTAGGACCAGAGAAGAATAACCATCAGCTTTTTGATAAGTTATCCTCAGGAAGAACACCCCTCTGATTGACACATACTTATCTTTCCTCTCTCCAAATTACCACAGTCCATGCTGATTATCTTTAAATCACACAATAATCTCCTCTGCCACCAGAGTTTGAAAATGTTGCCTTCATTAATAGCATGTTTCTTTTTAAACCTTAAACCACAGCTCACAGACCCTGGAGCAGTTGATTAACAATCAGGTCTCTCCCCACTACGTTTAAATACATTTAAGACAGGATATTTTCTAATAAATTTTTATGCCAATCTCCCGGAACGTCACTGTCACAGACCTGACCATGTTTGGCCCGACTGGCAGCGTCCTGCAGGAAGGACCTGTCTGCTTTAAATACAGCTGTAACACAAGTCACAGGAGACACACTGAGGTCAACAAACTGTCCCTCCCTGCTACAGCCAAGTCCAGGGTCCCCTATATTTAGACAAAGTATGTCCAGCACTTTGACATGCAGCAGATGGAAGGAGATCACTGACTTGCCTGAACCACGGCCAGCCCTGGCCGTGTCCCTGAGATGGGTGTGACCAGGAGCTGAAAAATCCCAGGCACCCACTCAACATGGGGAACCCTGTGCCCCCCACTCCCTCCACAGCAGCCACGGCTCCCCAGCATCACAGACTGGGGAAGGGCAGAGCAGCCACAGGAGGATGTTGCTCCATCTTCTGCTGGTCATGGTGGAAGTGGCCAGCACAGAGCACGGCTGTGGTCAGCCAGGCAGCAGAGGTCCTGCTGCCTTGAGAAGTGGAACCGTGCCAGGACTCGGCTCTGCAACCACCCCAGCCAGGGCACGGGATGGAGGAATTACACTCGGGAAGCTGCCTGGCTCTGATCACAGCCTTGTTGGCTGCCCTCGGTAAATACATTAACAGACCCCTGTAAATAGAGCACCAAAACAAGGACCACTCTGTCTCTACACAAAGAAATCAATGCTGAATAATAAGCCTTTTCCTCTTGCTAAGAAGCAGCAGATGCTTGTTTACCAAAAGCATCAAAAATCATCAAGAGGCTGTTGGATTTGACTCATAAAAATATAGAAGGAAGTTATTTGTTCAGTATTTTAACTTCTGCAGCGCTCAGCACTTTCAATTTTCTCTCATTCTTACTGCATCCTCCCCATGCAATGGTATTTGATCCCTGAATGACAGTTTCCAGCAGGAACAGTAAAATCGGTTTAGGAATGACTGTCCCTTTAGATTAGCAAAAAGGACAGTCAGCAGTAGCCAGTGATGTGAGATGGTTTGTGGGCTGTTTCAGAGAGAACTGCCACGTGCCAAGTTTCTTTCAATAGGTTTTGATTCGAGATGGGAAGTCACAGGGAGTTTTACCTGTTGTGCTGATACAGCCCGTAATCAGGCTATCGATCTCCTCCCCCTTGCAAACACACCAGGGACTTCATTTTAGAGAACAGGGAAGCTACAATTAAGGAAATACAAACTTTGACACGGTTGCAAGTAATAACTTGAAATTTTAATGAGTTAGAAATGAGAAAACATCAAAGAAAAAGGATCAGAAACATTTTAGAGTTGGAATAGTTTCATGGATTCTGTGCCTTCCATCCAAGGCAAAATTTAGAAGGACAGTTCTTTGCACAAGCAAGGTCAATACAAACTTCAGACTTGATTTAAAGCTGCAAACCAAAGAAGAAACAGCATCCCTATGAGTTAAGTGACCCAACACTGAGGGAATGGGGTAACTCAGCCTTTAGAGCCAGGCTGCCTGTCCCTGGGTGCTCAGAGCACACGCCCCGCTACCCAGCACACCTACCCCGGCAGCACCACAAAAACCACTCCAACATTTTGCTGGAGTAAGTGACAATCAGCCTCCGGAGCCATCAGGAAAAGCTCTCCAAATCAGACCATGAGATATAATTATGATGCATTTCAAAATGCAAACTCAGCATCACTTTCCAATCCAACTCTTCCCCTCGCGGATGTTACAAGTTCTTCCTGGAGACAACATCCCTTGTGACTCTGCTTTTTCTTTCGGTGCTCTGAATAGGGATCAGCTTACCAGGAGTCCTTTATTCCCGAAATAATTTCCATTAATCACTCACCATACACCACTTTAAACAGAAGCTGACAGACTGTGGGATGTCTAACACCAGCACAGCATCTCCCAGTTGAAATAAAGGCTGAAACGAAGGGCACCTCAAGAGGTGAAAAGAACTGGGAGATTTCTAAGTAGCAGACAAGGAAACTTCTTCAAACTGTTCCTAAGAATTGCAATGTTTTTATACAGCTACTTTAAACAAAAGCAGGGAAGCAGTACTGTTTGAACCATCTGCTCTTCACGGTGTCTGCTCACAAAAAAAGTAAATTAAAGGTAACACAGTAATGTGCTTCATTCTGAAGCATCACCCTGCAGTTCTGCATTTGCAATTTCTCAGCACAGCTGCAAATTAACCAACTCTTTCAGCACCTTAATGTGACTTTCAGTTAAAGGGGATGTCAGTGCTTTACTTCAAAATGCGTTTGAAGGAGTTTTTAACTCAACATAAAAACCCTGCAAAGTTTTGCTGACTAAGACTCAGGCTGGAAACACATTAAATAAAGTTTTATTTTACAGGAGCTTGAACTCTGAAGACTAGAGATTCCAGATGTGTTTATCCCTGCAAAAGTTAGGTGCTAAATTTCAGCAGAATTAGCACTTTAAGCAGTTTGGCAGCCAATTTTCTGTGGTTAACTCAGGTCTTCATATTTCCTAAAAGCATGGAAACCCCTTTAAAAACCACACATTAAAGTAGAAAGACCATCAGAATACTAAACACTGCTATGTACCACAGACCCAGTGAAGTCTCTAACAAGAACACAGTGTACTTCAGGGAAAAGGCTCTTAAACAGCTTTTTAAAAGGCTCCAGAATAGATATTTGCTTAATTTCAAGCTAGAGAGCCTCTCATAAAACATTTCATGATGTACTTGAAGAAACTAAGGACAAAAAAGGAAGATTACAGCAGTGCTGAGATTTTGCTGGTGACTGTGCGGGGAATCTGGGTGATGTCCTGCCCATCTCCTGACCCCGCTCTCCAAAAGGTGGCTCCTGGGCTGGCTCAGCCAGCCTGGAACACAGAGGGAGAGCTGGGCACACACCAGTCCTGTGCACACACACGCTGAACGCAGCATCACCCACCCCTGGCATGGATGTTTGTATCAGCCTCGCTTCCCATCCAGGAACATGGATATCCCTTCTTTGCTTTGCTGCAACTTTCTCATCATGGCAAACCAACAGGAGGGCTGGAAATGGTGCTGACAAACGATTTGTTTTTATTTAGACTAACTGGCTCTCGGTCTTTGCGCCACAGAGGAATGCGGCTGTTCCACTCTGCATTTGTTTTTTGATTTCTCCATCTCTTTTACAAAGCAAATAAAGGAAAAAAACAACAAACCAGCCCTAACAATAACAACAACAAAGCCAGCGACAAGCTCTTCACACAACACCATGCAATGAGCCCTTAAAAAAACCAAACAAACTAAACAAACAAAAAATCCCCAGTGAAACCCCTCCCACAATTTCGGTTCATTTTAATTCAGCATCGAGCTGAGCAAGCAGGAGACTAACAGGAGGACAAAAGTAATACTAATGATAGCTCTTCCCATCTATACCTTTATGCAAATGAGTTTCTCCCTTACATTATAACCTGACAAAGGTAAGTTTATCATTTGCTAATCAAAATGACCGTTCCCCAGTCGCACCTGCCATTCGGAGTCTCACAAAACATCAGCAATACACGCAGAACAGGGCTGCCTGTGCCCGTCTGTCAGCTCGAGGTGACTGAGCCAAGACACGGGTAACAGCCCACTCCAAAGCATCCCCCTGGGATACGGTAAGAACAGAGGCTGCAGGGCAACATGAGGCTCAGAGAAGCAAATTCATTCTCTTCAGGCTGGCAAACAAATCACTGGCAGTGAGGAAATCCAGCACAGTTCATTATACATGATAACATCACTGTACAGACAACTCTAAGCTCATCTCAACAGGGGTCCTGACCCACTCTGGACCTTGGGATGAACTTACTCCGATCCACCTCGGTGCCTCCACAGGAGCCACACAGCAACAGCCAGATGTCACAGATCTGTGCTCTTCCAGGGAAAAGCTGGAAGTTTAACAGTGAGACCCAGACCCTGACCTACAGAATTCCCGAGGAGATCCCAGGCAGGAGCCAGCCCCGGCCAGTGGGACAGCATGGAGCTCATTAAGCCATTGTGAGAAGTGTGTGAACAAATGATGGAGTTCGCTAATAAGTGACAAAGATCATTTGTTTAAAAGAAAGGACTAAATCGTTTCTGGTTCAGCAGTGTGGATTTAGCCTACTTGTAACAAAGGTGTTTTGAGGGAAAGCAGACTGCTTAAATGGCTTATTGCAAGTAAACCAGAGAGCCGAAAGGGCTGAATGTGATGTTGATGAGGGGCACATAAGTACTGGATAAAGAGGAATATGCACTGAACAAGGTGCCTGTGGCCTCAATATACCTAGAAGTGCCCAAATTTATAAAGCTGCCAATGCCAACCCTACAGATCTCCCGGGTTGGATTCCTGTAACACCCCCAGCCTACACCAACTCTTGTCTTATCATGTACCTCTACACACTTTTCTTCTCCCCAACCTCCCCCATCCACAGGCTGATGTCCTTGAACTAGAAAGCGTCTGTCTGTCACAAAGCACTTGGTTAATCCCACACAACCCAGCAATAGGTGGCTGCAGGACAGCTACTGCCTGTCTCCAGTTCCTTCCCAAGCTGCTGAATTCAAGCTCTGGCCCAGGTGCACACGCAAACGGAAGGGGTGGCTTCAGAACACTTCAGTAGAAGCACAAGTGTTCAATATTAAGGACAGGAGTGAGTTTTGCTCCATGTGTTTGTGAAAATTTGAGTCTTCAACCAGCTGCTGTGAAACACCATGGCTGGAAACTCAAGTTGCAGATTTGCTCTGTACACATTACATCCATTACACTGGGGAAAAAGTATTTGTTGAACTAGTTTTAAGCCCATTAAGGCTGATAATTTAAATGATGTTTGTCAGACCAATGCAGAGGAGAGAGCAGCTCATCAGAGCCTACTGCAGAACAGGATGCAGAATTTTAAACTTTCTCTGACCCTACAAACACTAGTCAGAAGCAACTTTCAAGAAAGTTAGCCTGAAGTTGTTTAAAAAACAATGAAGCAATATTTTAACCAGGGGCTCTGTGGTAAAGGTGCAAGGAAGTAGAGTCCTGCAAAAAAATCCCAGCCAGCCTATTAACTGGCCCCAAAAGGTCTTTTTCTGCTGATAATCTCACTGGGGTCCTTCTGCTTTGTGGTCTTTAGAAAAATCCCAAGTATTTCCAGAGAGGAACATCTGCAGATGTTTCAAGACAACACAATCTCAGACTCAACTCTACCATTTAAAGCCTTTTAAAACATTAATTTGGCAGCCCAGCAGCATAGGCTTCCTAACTAAAACACATTGCTTAAAAAGGGTGGTGGTGTGGGGGCTTTGTCCTTGAAACACTGGTTTGCAGCTCGGGGTTTGATTTGATGTCTGATAACCATCTCTGTCTCTCTTCCAACCCCTACCAGGAAGGATTGGTGAGACAAATACCCACAGCTTCCAGGGGAATAAAAGGAAAAGCCAAACAGGAAAAGTAGTTATGAACAATACAGCCCTGGTTTAGTTAATGATCAACTCTGCACAGACCATACTACTTTTACCCAAATACCACAACCTATTTGAATAGTTTTTAGTCATCAGTGGGTAGTAAGATGCCTCTTAAACATCGCATTTGCGTTATCGCAAGCAGCAAAGAAATGAAAGAGATGAGAAATCCCCAACGACTCTGCTCTGTCAACAGGAAGCCCATCCAGTGTGCTGGGTGAGCTCAGCTGCGTGGAGGGGTAGGCAGGAAGGGTAAGGGGTCAGGTTCCCCTGCCTGCACATTCCCAGCACATCCCTGATGGAGTATGAGGCTGTCTTCTGCAGTCATACAAACCCTGAGCACACAATGCACACTAAAATGGAGAAACAACTGCTGTAGCCCACCCTGATCCTACCAGCCTCTACAAGAGATCAAAGGCTAATCAACTGCTTTCTATATTTCAAGCACCTCCAACCAGAGCGAACCTCAGCTCGTAAGGCAACTTTGGCTGAAGCTGATAGCAGTAACTGGAATCACTCTGATCTTCCAGTCTTTTGAGCAGCAGTTTCCAAGCATCTCCTCCTCAGCTCTTAAATATCATTGACTCTCAGCACAATGGTAAAATACTCACAAAGCTAGAGTGCTTTACAATGGCACAGAGGCAATTAAAGATTTCCAATAACAAGCTGCTCGGAGGATTGCGGTCTAATTGCTGAATGGCCAAAGTTTTTGGCAGCAATAACATGGTAAGGAGATAAAAAGGTTGTAAGGCTTCCCATACAAGAAATAAATAAATAAGCAGCTCTCCAAAGAATGGCAACAGCAGCCACACACCTAAGTTCCTGAGTTGGCACTTGGCATAATTCAAGATGAGGTGGTCATGAAGTTTCCTACCATAAAAGCTGCGTGACAGAGAAAAACCGAAAGGGGTGGGGGAGGACAAGGGCCAAGGCAGGCCAGGCACACAGACAGGTTGCAGCACGGAGGTGGCAACAGAATGAGCCCGAATTACCCAGAGCTGTAATTTACTGTACTGTTTGTAATTACCTGCATAGCACTGGAACTTCCTCTTACACTGAAAAGTGTTGTTTCGTCACATTGCAGAAGGGCTGTCACTTAGAAGAAAACTGATTACAGGAGAGGGCAGGCAACAGGCCAGGTCTGAAAGGACATTTTGTGGCTACCTAGCACTGAGAGTAATTCCGTTTAACTTCTGTTGGGGTTTTTTTCCCCCTAAGAGCTCCACAATAAACTCACAATGCTGTGAAGAAACTGTCTACTTCAGCTCGTTCTTTTTTCCCCCTCAAAGTTTAAAATACATATACAAACTATGAGTTAACATCTTATAATAGAAAACAGACTGGTATGAGGCAAGCACGAGAACGCAGTGAGCACATCCATGCTTTTAGATCCATCTGGCCCTCGAGTGTTGGAGGATGAAGGAGCAAACAGGACAGGGGTGCTTTAACATGTGCTCAATGTGTGCCCAGGGAGGGCTCCCACTGCTGCTTGGCAGAAAGGAAGGTGAGGAAGAGATAAAAGTATTTAAACACAACCAAAAATGCCCCAAAATGCCAGGGGAATGAGGGCACTGAAGCGAGGTGGTTAATCCTCAGGTTCTAAACAAAGGCTGCACCTTCAGGCCCCACTCCCTGGCTGAACACGGCCCAGTGGGACTCACACAGGGAGGACGTGGCACAGTGAGAACAAGAGCTGGGTTTTCTCAAACCTCAAGTGAGCGCCCTGATCGCTGGGTCATCCTGCTTTGCCACTGAGATAGAGAGGAAAACTGGGTGACAGAGGAACTGGCACTATCAGAGGGACATGGAAAAACCACTTCAGGGACACCAGCAATGAATTAAGTAACTAAAACTTGGCCAGAGGCAGAGGAAGCGACTGCAGGCAGAAGAACTGATCCATGGCAATTCCTCCAGGTTTCTTGTTAGAAATTCTTTGATATTTGCAGACTATCTGAAGCTTTGCTTTTTTCTTTCTATCTTTTCCATCAGCTGCCTTAGAGTTTTAATAGACCAAAGTAAATTTTGAATCCTACACACAAATAAACTAGTAAATCAGCAGAATTCCCCCTAGGTTCAGTGAGAGTAGCAAGACTTTCTGGAACAAGTTACAACCATAAATTCTGAGCATTTTGATAAACACAAGTCTCCTGGACATTATTTGAATCCTTGTGAACCTGAAATGAATTAGACCCAGACCAGCTGACTACATTACTGACTAAAAGCGTCAACACAAGAGTAATTTCTGCTGATCTCTGAAAGTCAGAGCTGATCAGCCAAATACATCTACTAAAGAATACACTGAAACAGAAGTTTCTGATAATGTTTGGGCCACCATTGCCCTTCCCACTCCACAGAGAACACATTTTTAGCATAGCAAACAACTAAATCTGGATTTTTAGGTCTTGCCCACGATGAAATAAGGACATCCAATATTAATCAGCCTTTGTGAACTTGTAATTAGGAGCATAAACTTTAAAAATTGGTCTTTGTTACGCCAGCCCGAAAGCCGCAGCACCATCCTGATTGAGAACACTAGCAAAATATTAATCCAACACTCAGCCCTGTGAGAACACTTCTGCGTGGGCCAAAAGCTCTGTCATTCTCATGCTTATTAATCTTTCCTTCCAGGAGGCAAAGGACAGCGCAGGCTCCTCTGATAACTCTGTTATCTCTCTCCCCAGAAAAGGAAAGGGTGGTCCTTCCAACCAAGTGGCCATTTAAACTACCACAAGACACTTCACTGCAGGGATACGTGTGACATGTGCCATATGGAGCAGAGACGAGCAGCATTTCCCCTTTCTTTTGATCCCTTTCTGTACAGTCTGCAACTGGGAGTTAAGTGCTTGATCGGTGTATAAAACAAACACCTTAAAAGCACTTAAATTGTTACCTAGCTACCTACTCTATGTCAGTAAATCATTCGAAGCTCTTAGGAAATGTTAAAGCCTAGAGTATGTTGGGGGTTTTCTCCACAATTCCAGAATTACTGCAACTTCCCAAAGCCCAGGGCATATCCAGTTTGCATCAGTGCTTCGAAATAACAGTTTAGGTGCATCCCTGTTAAACCCACATTATCAGCAACCGCAGGGCAAGCCTTGATGTTTACAGGCAACACCAAGAGCGGAAAAAAATTACTAACTACAAACATTTTGGGTTGAGTATGAAAGGCTCGGAGAGACTTAACTAAACTGATTACCAACTGCAGCAGTGATTGCTAGCGCTCACAAAAGAAACCACGGAGTCCGGGGACTCATTTCCATATGAAGCATAAGCAGAGATATCTACTAAAGACCTCGTAAGTGCAAGGCAGCTGCAGTTCTAGCAGGAGTTTCTTGGGACAAGAACACAGTTCCAGGTGGGACCCAGCACTTTATCCTACTATCCTGAAGCCTTTCATGATTTTCCAAGAGATAAAACAGTCTGTTGGCTTCTTTAAAGAAGTATCAAGCATGGCTAGACCACAGCGACTATCTCTCTGAACGCCTTATCTACCACCCCATAGCTGCCATTTCCCCCCTTAATCCTTTCAGCCAAACCCCACGACTGAGGCAGTCGCTGTTAATTGTTTATAAATTAAATGATTATTCGTATCTGCATATCAAAGAGGGGTGTGCAGCTGGAGAGACTGATTTTCCACGCGGCTTAGTTTGGGACACGGAGACACTCTGCACTTTAGGAGCTGCCCAAGACCGACACTACGTAAAAACTAGCAGCAGCTCGTGTCTCTGCCTTGTGACCCGCAGGTGCTAAGTGTTCAGATCTCTGATCTGCTCCTACAGCACCAACCTGGGACACCCCAATCCCAGCCCAGCAGCCCCTCTCTGCCGGTTTGCGGTAAGGCAAGAGATCAGAAAAAGGGGCTAATCTCTGCTTTAAGCCCGAAAGACGGCCAAGGTACGCGGGCAGGGGAAGCCCGTATCCCGCTGGCTGAGGGTCCGTGGGGGCCCCGCACCGGCACCGCACACTCGACCCGGCGGCTCCGGCGGGAGGAAGCGCAGCCCTGAGCTGCCTGGGCAGCTCCCGTGTAACAAACACTCTGCGAAGCGCTCGGATGGGATTCGGAGTGTTTGCAGAGGAAAAGAATATAACCAGGGAAGTGAGCGGCGAGGAAGCAGCAGCCGCCGGGCGCTGCCGGTGCTTATCGCCGCTTCCACACTGCGGTGCCGGCCAGGGGAAAGTTTGCCCGGAGGCAACCGGCGGCGGAGCGAACTACGGAGAGCGGAGAGAACGAGGAGAGAGGGGACAGCGGGAAGAGCGCAGCGCACGCCCGGGCAGGGGGAGCCGCCGGGAGCCGGGGCAGGCGGAGCGGCACCCGGGAGGGGAGTCTCGGCGGTGGGTACCGGTACTCACAGCTGGGCGATGGCGCCCTGGGAGATGACGGCGTTGTCGGAGAAGTAGGGGATCATCGCTCCCCGCCGCGGCGGCCGCCCTGCCCCGCGGCATCGGCACCGCCGCTCTGCCCCGCGCCCACCGCGCCGCCCCC
>WBMZ01000313.1:3585-20912 GCA_013400975.1 Atrichornis clamosus
AGAGTGTGAAATGGGCTTTGAGGTTCTTCCAACCCAAACCATCTTGGGATTCTGGGAAAACGGGTTCAGTGTACCCCAAATCCCAGCTCTCTGCTTGCTGGAGCCCCAGGCAGCGTGGCCGGATCCCAGCTTTGGGATGTTCCTGGACACCAGCTGAGTATTTTTAGTTGTGTTCCTTTGAATATTTGGTAAAACAGGCAATGTGTTTATGTTCAGCTTCCTGTGTCCGTATCAGCGTCTTGGCATGTGATGGAGTTCCAGAGGGAGGAGGGAAAGGGAAAAAAGTGTGTTGGGAGGAATATTTGTACTGCAGCAGCTGAGGATGGCGGGACGTGGCCTGGGATCAGCTCCCTGTTTAAACATCAGCTCAGCCCAGGCAGGAACCAGCCCTGCTCCCCCTTCATTTACACATTTTCCTTCCCATCCCTTCTCCCTTGGCCTTCCAAGCCCGCTGTCCAGGGACAGGTTACTTTTTGGGACACTTGGGTTTGGGATGCGTGATCCCAGCCTTCCTGGCTCCGACGCGCAGCCCCGGCTCCGAGCCCTCGCGCCCCTTGCGTGGGCTGGGATCATCCGGCACGGCTCTCCGGAGTGTTTGGGGATGGAAGAGCCCATTTTGTCCTGCTGGGAAGGGAGCAGCCTGCTTCCCCAGCCTGCTTCCCTGATCCAGGCTGTGCTGCAGCTGCACAAGCTGCTCTGTGGGATCATCCCTTCGCTATCCATAACCATTCCTTGTGGGAGGAATGGGAGCACTCGGGGGAGAGTTTGTCTGGTTTTCCTCTCTAAATTGTTTTTTCCTTGTGCCAAAACTCTCCCAGAGCACAAAACCAAAAGCTTTTCTGGTGCTGTAGGTTGAGGAGAGCAAAACCCTCCCTCCCAGTTTCCAAGGGGATGCCCTGGGACCCAGCACTGCCCTTGCTCCCTGAATCGGGGACTGGTGGGAATCACAGAAAGGGAAAAATATTGCTGAGGATCAGGAAAAAGTGCCGTGGCTTGGATCTGGCTTGTGGAGCAGGAACTGCCATGGGAAGGGCTGGGAAGCTCTGCAAGGGGCACTCGGGGGTGGCAGGGGTGGCCCTCAGAGCAGAAACAGCTGAACACTCTGATTGTTTACATATTTGCATTTTAATTAAAAATGGAGTGGAACATAGGAAGTCTGTCTCCAGCAAGGCCTTTCCTGAGCTGTCTGTCCCTGGCTGGATGTTTCAATTCCTGGCTGCTGTTGTTAAGTTTTGGGCTTCGGTTTGCTCAGTAACTGAGACACTTGATGTATCTGTGAATACCTTTTCAGTTCATAGCAGAAAAGAGGTTCTTTGCCGTGTCATTAATCATCTTGATGAATAGCCGGAGTATTTCCACAAGAAAATCTCCTTTCTCTTTACAAAACCAAGCAGATACCGAAGGCATTTACAGTTTTTGCACAGAAATTCAGTCCCATGGTGGGATTGAAGGGCAGGTTTGGATGAGATATCAGGGATAAATTGTTCCCTGTGAGGGAGGGGAGGCCCTGGCACAGGGTGCCCAGAGAAGCTGCGGCTGCCCCTGGATCCCTGGAAGTGTCCAGGGCCAGGCTGGACAGGCTTGGAGCAGCCTGGGATGGTGGGAGGTGTCCCTGCCCACAGCAGGGAATTGGGACCAGGTGAACTTTGAGCTCCCTCCCAAGCCAAACCAGACTGGGATTCTGTGGTTGCTGTGAATAAGTTTGAGCAGCTCCCAAATGACATTTTCACCTCCCCTTGTAGCTTCAAGTCCCCCCAAAATCGGGCTGTTGCTCTAAGCTTGCGGCTGGGATTAGCAGAGAGTCACTGACAGCTTTGGGAGCTGGACCATCTCTTTCCCAGCTGGATCTGGTTCACGTTGCTGTAAAACTTGCAAGGATTCCTCCTGCAAAGCTGGGATGCTCCAGCTGGAAGTGGCTGCCAGGACCTGCAGTGCAGGAGGACCTGGGCTGGCACTGCAGAGGGACTGGGACCTGTCTGGCTCTGGAATTTCCTCATCCCACGTGCCCTTCCCTGATTTATTCCTTCCCGAGCGTGGCCTGGCCTCTGAATGGAGGGTTTTGGAGGGGGTGCATTACACCGGCCTCAAACTATGCCAGCAATGCTGGGTTTGTGGGTTTTTACGGCAGCTTTGATAGGAGCTTTGATTAGGCAGGAATATCCCTGTGGCTCCGGGGTGGAAAGCGGCCCCGGGAGCCGGAATTGCTTTTCAGATGCATTAGAGATGGGGTTGGACTGGCTGATCTCTGAAGGCCTCTCCCAACCCAAACCATTCCACGTGCCCTGGCCTTGTTTTGACTGTGTTTTCATCTCCCTCAGGACGCACAAGTCAATATTCAAATTTTTCTTATTTCTCCGTAACAATTTCCAGGGGGTGTGAGCAGAGTGGGGCCTCACACAGAGAAGCAGAGCAGCAGCTTTTGCATCCAAACTTTGATTTTGCACGGCAGTCACACGTGTGTGAAGGAGGTCACGTGCCCCTTTGGTTTTTGCTTCCTTGCTGGATGTGAAAGGACCAGCCTGGCACAGGGACAGGGACTGGCTGTGGCGAGGCAGGCTCCCTTTGAACACCATTGATTTTCCTCCTCCACACAATGATCTTAACAGCACTTTATTAAAGTTGTGATCCCGTTTCCAGCACGGGAAGTGGTGTGTGATTAAAAAGGGAGCACTGGCTGTGCTGCCTGCCACCTCTCTGCCTTGCTAATTGGGAATTTCAGGTGGGTTTTTCCCGCTCATTTCCCGGGAATGAGGGGACTGGGTTGCTGTGGCTTCTCCCAGCCGTGGTAGCTCATCGGCCGGGCAGGGAGCAGCTCCAGGGCTCAGTGCCAGGGCTCCACCAGCCCTTGGCAACTGGCAGCTGGATTCATTCCAGAGGGTGTCAGTGGCAATCCCGGATCCGGCCGTGCCCTGCTCAGCAAGGAATCCGTGCCCTGGCTGCTCTGCCAGCTCAGTGAATGCCCAGTGCCTCTAATCCCAGTTCCGTGTGCCACAGGGGGTGTCTGCAGGGCTGGGAACCTGCGCTGGAAATTCCAGGGAAGGGCAGCAGAGGAATTGCCAGGCCCTGTTGGATTACAGGCTTTGGAAGCTGACATTATTTGCACACCTGCGTGTGAACTGCAGTGGGTGTGCAGCCCTGGGGCTTCCAGCAGCAGCACAGCCAGGGGAATGGAAGGAAAGGTGATTTGACTTGTAAATACAGTCCCTGCTCCAGCTCTCACAGAATTCCCATCACCTGATGGCTTTTCTCACCCTCACACGCTGGGAGAGCTGGGGGAGCTCACCTGGAGAAGAGAAGGATCCAGGGAGAGCTCAGAGCCCCTCCCAGGGCCTAAAGGGGCTCCAGGAGAGCTGGAGAGGGACTGGGACAAGGGATGGAGGGACAGAACACAGGGAATGGCTTCCCACTGCCAGAGGGCAGGGATAGATGGGATATGGGGAAGGAATTGTTCCCTGTGAGGGAGGGGAGGCCCTGGCACAGGGTGCCCAGAGAAGCTGTGGCTGCCCCTGGATCCCTGGAAGTGTCCAAGGCCGGGTTGGAGGGGCTTGGACCGCCTTGGGATAGTGGGAGGTGTCCCTGCCCGTGGCAGGGGGTGGCACTGGATGAGCTTTACTTTTCCAAGCCAAACCATTCCATGATTCTCTTTCGCCCAGGGCAGGCAGCTTGGTCTGTGTTTGTGTTGTAGATGGTTTAAATAAATAGAGTGGTTCCTGTTCTCAGTGATGCCATGTGGTTCTTGTCAGGTGCCCAGTTCCACTGGCCAACATTCGTAAAAAAACTGCTGCCCTCACTGAGTTGCTGTTGCATTGTTCCAGTTCAAAATTAGAGGTTTTTACAAGAAAAATGTAAGAAGGGTGTTAATTACAGTGTGCTCTGGATTTGCCAACAGTGACCAGGATCTGGAGCAGGAATTTGTACTTTTTAGGACTGATAGAATTCCAGACTTTTTTCTGGGTGTGTAAAGGCCTCCACAGGGAATGTGGGCTCTCAGATTTGTTTATCCAGTGATTTAAACCCAGCTGTGAGATCACTTCACTGGGGGCTTGGAGAAGTCTCCAGGGGCAAAGTAATGCTGGAATGGTTTGGGTTGGCAGGGACCTTAAATCCCATCCCATCCCACCCCCTGCCGTGGGCAGGGACACCTTCCCCTATCCCAGGTTACTCCCAGCTCCATCCAACCTGGCCTTGGACACTTCCAGGGATGGAACACCCACAGCTTTGCTGGCACTTCACACAAACCTGAGTAGTTAAACTCATTTTGAAGCCAGTGGCTGTTCCAGCAGCTGCTGGAATCTCAAAATGCTGTGGTTTCGGTGACTAGCACTAAACCACAAGTGCCAACCCCCCTCAGCTTTGGCTTTCTTGCACTGGGAAATCCTTATAATTTTGATTTTATTCTTGTTTCAGGATCATTACACTGATAAAATCAAAGCAAGCTGGACAGGGAGCAGGACTGCCTATGTAGGTGAGTTTCCAGTCCCTTCTTGTTCCTTCCTTTCACGCAAAATGCAAAGCAGCACCACAAGTCCCAAACCCTGGGGATTTCATTTTATTCCGGAGCAGAACAAATATAAAATCCTTGGCAGGATTGCTGACACTCTTCACCTCGTTTTTTTAACTGCCTGACTGCTCTTGTGTTGAACTTAGGGGCAGAAACACCTCCTTCTCCCATGGAAATTAGGCTTTTCCTTGTTAATTCCCCCAGGTAGGAAGGGGCAGCATGCAAATCTTCATCAGTTCTGTCTTTGCCGTGTTAACTGTACTTTGTTTGACCACCTCCTCCTGCAAATTCTTCCTGTATTCCCCCCATCCTTAAAAACAGGTGCTTTGATAAATTCCCATAGCCAAGAAATCAGTGGACTCCTTCCCCCCTTCCCAGTTCTTTGAGCTGAGCCCATGGAGCTCTTCCCAGAGCATCTCCCGCCGGCGTCCTCGCCTTTATCTCTTGCAGACCCAAAGAATTTGCTGAAGGTCACATAACCTGAGGCCAGGCTGCATCCCGTGACTCCCAGCCTGGAGCTTCCCCCACAGCCCACCCCTGCTTCCCAGGCTGTCAGGGGAACTGCTTCTGACACAGCTCAAAGTCTCTTTGCAAATGTCTCCTTGTAGTTTTTCCGTCTTTCCTGGGGGGGACCGGGGACCTTCTGTGGAGAAACTGCCCCGAAGTTCATTGTCTTTTCCAGTGACTTCAGGCTGATGTCTTTAAAATAACACTGCTCTGATGTTTTTTCCAAGTAACCTCGATCTAAAAGTCACTTTTCAGGGCTTTCATGCGTGCTAAAGATGTAAAAAAGTGAAGTCGGGAAAAAGGCAGTGGAAAATAAGAGCAGGTTTTTCCACTACTCCTCTCCCAACATGTACATTGGGTTTGACAGGATCTCATCTTGGAGGCTGACTTTGAAAATCAAAGGGAGCTGCAGCCCAGGTTTGATCAGCAGGATGGGACTGGAATCACTTAGGAAGTGCAGGTTATGAAGGAACACAGCCTTAATTAAACACCCAGAACACCAAGTCCAATTGAAGATCTTGGGAGTTGTCTGTTTCCTTTCACTTCACGTTGTTAGGGGTTTTAATCCCCAATTAAGACACTGGCAGCATTGTTTGGAATTGTAGAAAAGATCTCTACTGTGAAATGTCTCAAGTGTAAATGCTCTGAAGAAGGAAACATCACCGGTGGATGCTCTGTGCTCCAAGGGGTTTTATTCCCTGCTGGCACTGACAGGCACCTCTGTGTAAACCTGGTGTATCTGCGTGGCCAGAATTCCCATGACTGATCCAGTCCTCCTCTGGGAGAAGGATGGAAGCAGAGTTTGGCCTTGCTGTACCTTTTCTACTGGAAAACTGGCTTTGAAATCGGGAGCACCTGAGCTCCCCTGATGCCTTCAGCTGTGGTGCATCCCAGAGCATCCACATCCTTCCCCAAAACCACTGCCTGCAATCCCTACAGCTGCCAGATGTTTCAGCTTTCCCGTTCCATAGCGTGGATCCCCCAACTTGCAGAGTTGGTTTTGTTTGGGGAGGATCTCGTTTTCTTTCACCAAACCCAAACTTTTCCTGGCACGTAGAAAATATTTGTGCTGCGATTGTAAATCTTGCCTGATGCCTGCTTAAAAATCCAGTCCTGCTTAAAAATCCAGTCCTCCTGACCTACCAGGAACCAGGGAGCTACTACTCACAGTTTGGTTTGTGGAAAAATCCTTCTTGTGGCCACTTGTTCCTTGGGATGGGAGCAGCTCCTGCAGGCTCCGGAACCACGGCCTTGGCTGGGGCTGTGCTGAGGGGGGATGAGGGAACAGGGGACTGGTACCCCCAGAGCCTGTGGGGAGGTCATGGACGATCCCTGTTGCCGTTTTTCCTGGGAATTTTGCACTGCGGGTGTTGTGTTCAGTCTGCAGAGAGCAGGAGTGGCTCCGGGTGCTCCCGGAAAGCTCTGGAGTATGGCACCATGATCTCTCTGTGTGTCGTGTGGGGAATAAGGATCATGGAACCACAGAATGGATTGGCTTGGGAGAGACCTTAAAGCTCATCCAGTTCTGTGGGGAATAAGGATCATGGAACCACAGAATGGATTGGCTTGGGAGAGACCTTAAAGCTCATCCAGTTCCACCCCTACCCTGGGCAGGGACATCTCCCACTATCCCAGGTTGCTCCAATCCCCGTCCGACCTGGCCTTGGACACTTCCAGGGGTGGGACATAAGCACCATAAAACGAGAAACGACCCAAAAATCTCTAATCCCTCTTTCATTTTNGAGAGACGACCCGAAAGCATCTCTAATCCCTCTTTCATTTTACCCCTCGGTTCTGTTTCCTTGCTGAGGGCAGGACTCCGGTGTCTTCCTGCTGACCGGGTGGATTTTCCGTTCTCTCCGGCAGCGAGGGAGAAGGGGAAGATCCCAGCTCCGGGGATCTTCCACTGGGTGTCAGCACGGCCCCGTGCAGAGCCCTGCCCGCCGCCCGGGGCTGCCCCTTGGGCTGCTCCCACCGCTGGAAAAGCCAGGGCGGCTGCTCGCCCAGAGCGGGGAGCTGGCTGGGGAGCAGCTCTGCCGGGCCGGGCCGGCCCCGGGAAGGGGCTGTTTTGCTGGAAGTGCTCCGTCCTTCTCCGGGCAGGACAAGCGGTTGGAGCAGCAGCAGCAGCAGGAGGAGGAGGAGGAGGAGGAGGAGTGCCGAACGTGCCTGCCTCGTTGCAGCGCTCCCTGATCAGCGCTGCAGCGGGGCCAGCGGGGCCCTGGGCCGGGAAGAGCAGCCTGGAGGGAGAGCTCTTGCAGTGTTTGCCTTGG
This sequence comes from Atrichornis clamosus, assembly GCA_013400975.1. NCBI lineage: Eukaryota > Metazoa > Chordata > Aves > Passeriformes > Menuridae > Atrichornis > Atrichornis clamosus. The sequence continues at coordinate 10,864 of WBMZ01000313.1, forward strand.
AGGTGTGGGTGTGACAGGGAGCGTTCCCGGAGGGGCGCTGCGGGGACACCCTGCTGTGTGGGGCAGCTCGGGGCTGCTCCGCGCAGAGCCTTCCGCTCTTTTTCCACGCTCAGTAAACATCCAGGCTTCCCGAGTCCTGCGCAAAGTCCTTGGACCTGCTACCGCGTCCTGCCAGGCCGAGGCAGCTCCTCCAGCCCCTGACCTTCAGTGTTTGGCGAGAAGCTGCACCCCTGAGGGCAGTGTGAGTTCCAGGAGGGCAGAGGCATCCCTTGGATGCTCCCTTCTCCCTCCTCGTGCTGCCACTCTCCCACCTCGGGCCAGGTGCTGCTGTGCTCCGGGATGTGCGGGATCTGGGGGGACACGCTGGGCTCCGAAGGCTCCGCAGCACTTTGGCTGAAGGTAGGGCCAGGCACAGAGATTCCTCCAACAGATCCTTCCACGGGGGGCCTAAAAACTCAAAAATCAAGGAGAGGGAACAGCACAATTGCAGAGATTTTTGATGTTCGTGTGCAGCTGTTTCACCCCTTGCCCGAGCCGGTTGTGCTCCGATGTGCCCTCAGAATTGAGTTGTTTATTTCTGCCCCCACCTTTAATTCCAGCATTGGCCTCTTGGCTTGGACTGGGAGCATTTTCAGGTTCTGCAAGTCATGGCAAACGTGCTCCTGAGCACCTGAGAGTGCCCTGTAGGAAAACCAACCCCAGCATTCACACGTCCCAGCCGGCCGCCGGCCTGCGTGGCGCCCGGGAAAGCGGAGCACCCTCGGGATCCTGGGAATCCTCGCCCCACCTCCTGCCCCTGCACGGGGGAGCGGGGCACGGGGGTCATCCCAGGTTCTGGCATCACCCCCTCCTCGTGCCACCCCCCCAGAGATCATTGTGGCTCTTATTCCCTGCTCTCCGTGAGGATTGACCTTGTCTGGTGCCTCTCCATCCCCTCCTCCTCTTCCTCCTCCCAACCACCTTCCTGCCCAACAAATTCCTACATTTTTAGAAGCAAAATTGCTGCTTTCAAAGACAGAATGAAGCCCCCTGGCTTTTTATTCCTGTGAGCTCTGAGGAGTGTGAGTCAGTAAGAGGAGGCAGCTGGATTTGGGGATTGATGGTGTGTTATTCCCAAATGGTTTGCAGGGTCCCAGCTGAAGGCAGCGGGATGAAAGGATGCCAGGGAAGATGGTGTGGGGACTAAAATGGTTTTGCAGGCAGGGCTGTGGAACACCAGAGCCTGTATTAGTGCTGATGGCACACACACCAGATCCAGCTTGAAATGCTTCCAGCAAGGACCAGGGAAGTTGCAGGACTGGGAAAAGTTTCACTTGGAAACCTGCAGCGTTTGTTGTGGAATCACCGAAATCCTCCACTCGAGCTCAGGGCCAGGAATGAGCTGGGAGCAGCAGCTCTGAACTTGCCCAGCTGCTTGTGCCCTTCTTTTTACCCTATTCCTGTGTTTTTAAGAAAAGTGGGATAACATCCATGGTGGTGTTTGTTCCTGGTTTATCGAGCAGGCTCCAGCAGGCAGCAGCATCCAAACATTTCCGAGCGGGAGTTGCTCCCAGCAGCGATCCCGTGGTGACTCCCTGGGGTGCTCCCTCCCATCCCACGGGAGTGCAGGGCACCCAGACCAAGGGTGCTGCTGCAGGGCCTTGGAGAGGAGGAGGGATCACAGTGGGACAGGGTCACTGGGAGGTTGGGAACACCCCGTGTCCTTCTTTTCCCACTGTTTCCTTGGCGAGTTTGGAGCCTGCCCAGCACCGCGGCATTTCCACCTCTCTGCTCCCTGTCCTCCACAGCAGGGCTCCGATGGCTCTGGAAAGGGAGAGGCCTTTGCAGATTAGCTGGAACTTCAGATCCCTGCTGACAACCCTGGAAAACCAGGATCTGGAAAACCAGGAGCTGTTGGGGTGTTACACCTGTAGGTGCTGCAGTCGTTGGTGCTGTTTTGTCCAACCGCTTTAAATGTTGAGGTTTTCACCTCAAAATCTGTTTTGTTTCAAAAGAAACAAGAACAAGACACTTTTCACCCTTCTGAGCCTTCATCCCTCTGCCAGCCAGGCTTTGGCACTCCAGTATGAGCTGGCTTTGCATAACTGGAATGAACTGGGAGCTGTTTTCCAGGCAGAGCTGCTGGGAGATTCCCTGCTTTAGCAGGGGTGCTTTAATTACATGTCACTCTAAGTCCTGGGTTCAGAAGAGTGAATCAGATAGTCCGGAGTTTAATTATCCATTGGAGCTGGAGTTTGGCGCCCAGCCAAGGTGGATCTGCTGCGTGGTAACCTCGTTACCTAAAGCCTGTGGAAAGAAATAGGGCAAGACCTGGAAAAACAGGGTTTTTCTATGGAAGAGGGGCAGCTCCACCTGTTTGCAGGTGTTTCAAGAAAGAAAAAAACGCAGGAAGTGCACTGGAAGTTTGGTGTTTTTCCCTGACAAAATGCGGCTAGTGAGTATCCTGCTCAGTTTTCCATGGATAAATTAGAAAGAAACCCTTCCCTGGGAGGGAGGGGAGGCCCTGGCACAGGGTGCCCAGAGAAGCTGTGGCTGCCCCTGGATCCCTGGAAGCGTCCAAGAGCAGGTTGGATGGGACTTGGAGCAGCCTGGGACAGTGGGAGGTGTCCCTGCCGTGGCAGGGGTGGTGGCTGTGCCGGGACTGATCCTTTTGTCTCGTTTTAGGTGGTGAGTCAGGCCCAAGTGAGAGCTGCAGCTGCTCTGGGGTTTGGGGATCTCTGTCAGCGCCAGCCTGGATCCATTTGTCACAGCCAGGGAGCGAGGTTGTCCCCGGGTGTCACCTGCAGGGATCCCCCCTCCTGCTTGGAACAGCGTGAGAGCACACCGTAAAACCATGGAATGGTTTGGGCTGGACAGGACCTTAGAGCCCATCCAGGGCCAGCCCTGCCGTGGGCAGGGACACCTCCCGCTAGCCCAGGTTGCTCCAAGCCCCCTCCAACCTGGAATCCCAACCCTGTTTTGTCGTAGGAGGTGAATGGAAAAACTTGCTGGCGATTCATTTTTTGTCAGTTTAGCACGGAATGAGTGACTGTGGCTGTGAGTGCTGGGACACGAGGGATCCCGGTGGGAACGTGCTGGAATGAGTGAGGCTCTCGGGGCTCCTTTTGGCTCAGGGCTTCCAGCTGAGCAGTCGGGATCATTTCCTGGGAACTGGAGCAGTGCCCTCTCCGACCGAGTGCTCACTTCTTTAGGGAGCAACTGAGCTCTCCTGGGAAACTCTCCTATCCCAGAAAACCCTGCCCAGGGCTCCGAGGGCACAACCCCCAAAGTCCTGCAGAGTTCTGCCACCTCCAGGTTAAATCTGGGGAGTTCTGTGGAGCCTGGGGTGCCCTGTGAGAAATCCCAGGGCTCCAGCTCGGATCCGTTGCCAGGAACTGGGAAGGGAAAACGATATTATTGGGAGCTGACCTAGTTGTTTGTAAATCTCCCTGTAGAAGAGATTTTGTGATCTTTGGAGGGCTGTTCAAGCTTGGGTTTGTTTGGAGATGGGGAAATGCAGCAATTTAATGTTCAAATCTTACGGTTTGGGTTGGGGGTTTTTGATTTTTTTTTTTTTCTTAAAAACATCTCATTTATTAACAAAGCCAACCAGCTGGGAAAATAAGCACTGGAAGTTTCCTCAGGAGGTCATCCATGTAGGGTGGGAAGGGATGCAGAGAATCCAACAGCTCCAGTGGCTGAAGGGGGTTTGGGGCTGGGGGAGGGAAAAGGCTGAGCGTGGGCTTTCCCTGGTTAAATCATAAGATAATGGTTTCTCTTTTAATTTTGCAACTTTTTTAACCTTTACAAAAAGAAAAGTACTAAAGTTACAGGAATCAGCAACTCCTGAACTGTCTTCTCAGAGCTGCATTCATTACTTGGTAAAGATAAATGGCTTTGCATTGGGTTTTCCACACTGTACCTTTTCAGTGTTGGGAGAACTGCAGGGACTGGACTGGGAGTTTGGCCTCAATTTGTGGGGGATCCCTGCTTTTGTGTCCATGTGAAACAGCTCCTTGTTATTCCAGAAATGGTGATTTTGGAGCTCTCACAGGTTGCAGCACAAGGGCAGGGTCGCTGTGGAACCCAGCAGCTGCGTTTGTCAGCTCTGGCAGTGCCTGCTGGAATTTCCTCCTTGGAAGACTCATTTTTCATCTAAAGGGGCTCCAGGAGAGCTGGAGAGGGCCTTGGGACAAGGGATGGAGGGACAGGACACAGGGAACGGCTTCACAGGGGCAGAGGGCAGGGATAGATGGGATATTGGGAAGGAATTGTTCCCTGGGAGGGTGGGGAGGCCCTGGGAAAGAACTTCCAGAGAAGCTGTGGCTGCCCCTGGATCCCTGGAAGTGTCCAAGGCCAGGCTGGACAGGGCTTGGAGCATCCATCGACCAGCATGGATCTGCAGGAGGATGTTTTTTAATATTTGCTTTAGGAAGTGAGTTTTCAGTGACACCAAGGATCAGGAATGAATGTCCCTCCCTCCTGTGCCAGGCGTTTCCTGCCACTTGGGAATTGCTCTGCCCAAAGCTTTCCCGAGGAACATCCCCTCAAAACAGCGCCTCGGAGCAGGATAATGCTGTCCCCACTTTGCTGGGAACACCAGCTGGAAAACAGCCCTGCTGCCCAGGCTGAGGTGAGGGAAACCTGAGTCCTGCAGGAGCTGCCGTGGGCAGCGCTTGGAAAGGTCACGGGGCTGCCCTGGCTCGGGGCACCCCGGTGCCACCAGTGATTGAAACGCAGCTCCAGAGAGCCCCTGCTCCTCCTGGGAAGCTCTGGGAAGCCAGCAGGGCTGGGCCACGGTCCTGCTGGGGACTGGGATACAGGGCAGGGACAGGCAGGGCTAGGCTGAGCTGGCTCTTGGCTCTGCTGGAGGCCTGAACGGCTGGGAATCCCAGACTGCTTTGGGCTGGGAGGGACCTTAGAGCTCATCTTGTCCCACCCCTTTCCACAGTGGACACATTCCACCATCCCAGGTTGCTCCAAGCCCTGTCCAACCTGGCCTTGGACACTTAGGACTAAGCCAGGGATGCTGGGATCAGCCTGTGCCATGGATATTATTTCTCCCTGGAAAGGGCTGTCTAGCCCTGGCACAGCTGGCCAGGGCAGTGGTGAGTGCCCATTCCTGGAGGGATTTAAAGCCCTGTGGATGTGGCACTGGGGACAGGGGGCAGGGGTGGCCTGGGCAGTGCTGGGAATGGTTGGATTCAGTGATCTTGGAGGACTTTTCCAGCCTCAGTGGTTCTGTGATTCCAGCCTGGCTCACTCCTTGCCATCACTCTTGGTGGGCTCAGGGCCTTGTCTCCTTCCTTGGCCCAGCTCACAGGGAAGTTGTGGCATCCCAGCTCCCTCTGGGCTCCCCTGGAATCCCAGGGGAAGCTGCCAATGTGGGGATCAAGTGGCTAAAGCTGTGCTGGGATGGCTGCTGGACCTCCTGCTCTGCCCATCCTGCTCTGCCACGGCCTCACAAACCTGCACAGGAGCTCCAGCTTTTCTTGGGAGTGTGTTTTCCTTCAGGAGCTGTTTTTCACCTGACTGGTCCTGTTGGGCGTAATAATAATAATAATAATTTTTAAAAAGCACTTTTTGCAGCGTGTCGTGGATGCCTCTGTGTGAAAGCACTTCCAGGTGCTGTGCTGCCTTCTGGAAAAATAACCCAGCTGTCTTTCCAAGCAGAACTTCCCTGCTCCACTGAAAATGTCTGGCAAAACAGCCACCACCACCAACAACATCGCCCAGGCCCGAAGGACCGTGCAGCAGCTCAGGATAGAAGCCTCAATAGAGAGGGTAAAGGTGAGGGCACAGCCTTCTTCCCCCTCCTTTCTTTCCCCGGTTTTCCGTCCCCAGCCGTGGGATGATGGGATAACGGGGGAGTTGTGTTTGTGCCCCCACAGCTCAGCTCTGTCTCCGAGCCTGACATCAACATCTCTGCTCAACAAATCCAAATGAAATCACTTTTGAGGCCCAGTATCCCACCTAACCCTGCCCTCTGGCAGTGGGAAGCCACTCCCCCTCATCCTGTCACTCCAGAAGAGATGAGAAATCCCTCTGGAATTATTTTGACCCCCCTCCTGTTTATGTTCAGTTTTCTGGAGGAGCCAGGTGGATCCTTTGCCTGGTGTCACAACCAGTCCCAAAGAGCATCCTTTCCTTCTCCCTGTGGCTCTCCAGCAGAACGAGCCCTGGGGAATGTGTCCATCCCCAAGCACCTCTCCCATCCCACACAGGGGCCCTGTTCCCATCACGTCTCTCAGCATTTTGATCCCATTCCCGGGGAAAACCCCATTTGACCCCTGCGGATTTTTCCCTGCAGGTGTCCAAAGCCTCGGCAGACCTGATGCTGTACTGTGAGGAGCACGCCAAGAAGGATCCTTTGCTGATGGGAATTCCTGCTTCTGAGAACCCTTTCAAGGACAAGAAAACCTGCATTTTGTTATAGGAGAGGGGCAGCTCCTCCCAGCCCCCCTGGGCAAGGCCAAGCACCAAACCCTCCCTCAGGTACCTCCCGCTGGAGCGGCCGCTCCCTGACCACCCCCCGCCATTTCCTGAGCTTCCCAAAGCATTCCTGCTGATCCCTGTCTTTTGTTAGGAGGTTTCTAACTGAACCCACGCCCTTCCTGGCCAAGGGAATGGGGTCTCTGCGTGGGGGGTCCTGGGGGCCGACTCAAACAAGACCAAAGTTGCCTGAGCTTTGCTGAGAAAGCCAAGTTGGAGGGACCTGATGGAACTTCACTGGGTTTACATTTTATAAAATTATGACATTTTGGGGGGGTGGGGGGGGTTGTGCCTGTGCTGGCAGCACCTGTTTGTGCACAGGCACGTTTAAAGTGCATTTTCTAGCAAAAACTACCTTGAAAAATGATTGTAGCAGCTGCTGGGGAGCTCCAGGGAGCTGTGCCACAGCTTTCCTCCCGCTGGCCTCTCTTCCCAGGGCTTTTCAAGGATAGAGCTGAGAATCAGAGAGGCTTTCCCTGCTTTCTCAGAGTTGAAAAAGCAGAATTGTCAGCTTGGAAAAACCTGTGTTAGCATAGAACACACCCTGTCAAAAGAATGGAAGGCTGGCAGTGCCCTGGCAGAGCTGGAGGAATTCTGCCCTCGCTCCCAATCCCAGCTGGGGTCTGTGCAGGGAGTCAGAACCTGACTCATTTTTATAAAAAATTCATTTTTAAACGGGGAAAAAATGCCAAATTATCTCCAGCTTGTGGTTATGCATTTATAATTGGAGGGCCTTTCCATCTAGTATATATTTTATATATACGTATAATAAAAAAGTCTTTCTCTGTGTGTGTGTGTATATGTATAAACTTTATATATTAACAGCAAATTTTGAAGTTGTTTAAAAATAATCCTGACTTCAGCTGGCTGCAAATGTCCTTCTCTGCATTGCTGGGAGGATATTTACAGAATTTATGAACCACTTGCCATTTATGTTGCTTATTTGTAATTTCTATATAAAATTATAGGCCCAGTTTTGATATAGATTAAGGAATTATATCTTTGTTTAACAAACCTCTTTGGCAGAGAATCAGCCTGACAGAGAAATCTGCTGCTTATCCTGTGCTTAAGTGCAAATTATTTTTATAATTAGAGGATTTTTCTAGTGGCAATTGAAAAAAACCCAATAATGTAGCTCTGCACTAATTCTTTTTCACTGTGTTTGTGTCTGTTTATCACACACCTCGTTAGAATTAATGAACCCTTGTTAATTACTCCGTTTGGGGCTGCAAGGCTGTAGGTGCTGAGAGAGCTCCAGCTGTGCCCAGAGGTGTCCAGGCAGGTCCGTGGGGTGTGGGGAGGGGTCCTGGCTGGTGATCCAGATGTGGGCTCCTGGCTGGTGATCCAGATGTGGGGCTCTGATTGGTGATCCAGATGTGAGACTCTGGGTGGTGACATAAATGTGGGACTTGGTCGGTGACCCAGCTGGGAGACCCTTCGTAGTGGTCCAGATGTGGAACCCTGCATGGCAATCCAGCTGTGGGGTCCAGGGGGTGACCCAGCTGTGGGACCCTGGTTAGTGATCCAGGTGTGGAATCCTGGATGGTGATCCCGCTGTGGGACCCAGCCGTCGATCCAGCTGTGGAACCCTGGCTAGTGATCCACCCATGGGGCTCTGGATGGTGATCCAGCTGTGGTGTCCAGCCGTCAATCCAGCTGTGAGACCCGGGATGGTGATCCAGCACAACTGCCTGCCTCTGACAGCATTTAATCTGTAGATTTTTGGTAAGCTCACTGTTTTTTAAATTCAAAACACAGGGCCACGTGAGATCTGGAGCAGTTAGGTTTGCACTTCACTTCTTGCTACAAAAGCTCCCAGAAAAAAAGCAAGGATTATAAGATTTGGGGGAAATACAGACTCTGCCCTAGTAGATGTTGTTTTAAAGGGGAGAAATGAGGAATTGCATCCACAGGTGCTGGGAGAAATCCGGGATGAGACCCCACCGCGGTGCCTCATCGTGCAGCCCCTCTTTGTCCTTGGCCGAGCTGGATTTTGGGGGGAAAAACGAGCATTTGGGTGCACAGGGGTGTGCTAGGCCAGGTACCCCCAGGGCCACCCACGGGTGGGGGGACAGGACTGGGGGGGACACGGGGGGGAATCAGGGATTCGGGGGGTTTGGATTGAGGCTGAGCTTGGCAAATACGGGATGGTGCTGCTGCAGTGTCCCCAGGCACAGGGTGGCACCTGCCTGTCCTGAGCTCCGTGCTGGCCACGGATGGGGATGAGTGGCCTCATCCTGGAGCATCCTGGGAGTGGGAAAACTGGTCCTGCCTCCCCTCCCGGCTGGGCTGGCGCCGGTCCTGCGGGGCTGGGGACAGAGTGACCCCCATGCCACGGCCGGGGGTCCGGCCGGCTGGCCCTGGGGAGGGACGGTGTGGGTCACTGGTGTCCCCGCGGCCTCCCCGGGCAGCGCCCGCAGCGGGGGCGTGCGGGACGGCTTTCCTGCCCCACGGAGAAACCCCATCCGTGTGCCAGCCGGGATGTGGCACTGACCGGGAGCCTGGCACCGGCACCTCCCAGCCCCGGGGGGGCCCGGGCCGAGCTGGGGCTGCAAACAAATCCACGGGGCTTTGGAGAGTCCGCGGTGCAAGGAAACACCGGCTCAGGTTTTCCTCCCGCAAGGAATCAGGTTTCCCCACCTTCCAAGAAGGAGCTGCAGGAGCGCTGGAGCCTCTGCAGTGGAGCTTTTCTTTTTTTTTTTAGCTCCTGTTGTGGCAGCGTTGAAGAAAAATAAATAAATAACATTCCCAACATTTCCTGCAGCACATCGGCTGCTTCGGCGTTTAATTACTTGGGAGGGGCCGGGAATAAACCCACACTGGAGCCGCACAACAGGACCTTGCCCACGGCCAGGACAAGGAAGCAGCAGCTGCTGAGCCCTTCTGCCTGTGCTCTGATGGAGTAAGGAAATTAAACTCTGGGCCAAAGGTTTGATTTTACACTTTATTTCAAAAAAAAAGAAAAAAGAAAAGAAAACACAAAACAAGAACACCAAAACCCCAAAACACACTCGAATTTCAAACAATTATATTAAGGGCGCTGCTTTTGCAGCCAGCTGGGAAAAGATTCGTGGTTGCAGACCAACTGCTTAAGGGCATTTCGGTTCTCAAACCTCCAAGTATAAATAATTTTTCCATCAATATCAGAAAATAACTTATTATTATTATTATTATATATCTTAGCATAAAAACGTGAGAATTAACATCCCAAAAATACAACATTGCTGGCAAAAATGCCTCGATTAACCTGTTTTTTGGTTTTTTTTGCTCTTTAAGGTGTTTAAAGCAGGAACTTTTAAGTGGCACTTAAGGACAGAAAGAGGGAGGGGTGTTGTCGGCCAGGGCTCCCCGGGCACGTCGGGCTGGGCTCATCCCTCCACAGGCACCGTTTTCCTCGGCTCCCACTCATCCCACACTCCGGCTTCACTCCGCTCCAGTCCCACACAACATCGCTCCACTGCAGCCTAACCCCCCCCCGACTTCAGTTTTAGCTTTATTATTTTAATTTTTTTTTTTTTTTTTTGGGTTTTATTTTTCCTCCCCGCCCCCCCTCCCCCGGAATCCTGGAGCCAAGGGCA
>WBMZ01000317.1:0-19755 GCA_013400975.1 Atrichornis clamosus
GGCCCCGCGGCGGCGGCGGCGGCTGCGCCCCGGCCTCTCCGCTCTGGGCGCTGGAGGAACTCGCCAGTAAAACCTTCCAGGGGTTGGAGCTGGGAATGCTGCAAGCGGCCGGAGGTACCGGGGACGAGGGACTACCGGGACGGGGGGGCTCCGCCGGGAGCGGGGCGGGCACTGGGAACCGGGCACGGGGCGTCGGGCAGGTGGCGGTGGCCGGTGGGTAGTGGGGGAGGCCGTGGTGAGGCCGGGGACACCGCTCATCCCCCGTCCCGGAAAGTTTCCTCCCTGTCCCGGAGGGGTGAGTGCCGCCGAGAGGCCCGAGAAGCCGCCGGTGCTCGCTCGGGACGCCAGGGACACGCGGCAGCCTCAGTCCGAAGGGAGCGAGAAGTCCCGGGTCCGAACACAGGGAGCCCGAGCGAGACCCGGCCGTGGTGAGCCGCCACCGGCACCGAGGCACCGGAGCTCCGGGGGCACCGGCCGGGCCAGGGCCGGCAGCTTTACCGGGAACCGCGGGACCGGGCGACGGATGGGCCCCGCCGAGCCGTGACCATGACCGTGACCGAGCGCGGGGTTCGAGCGGCGGATCGGGCCCGGCGGCAACGGAAACCCGGGACCGGCCCCGAGCCCCGGCGGGACGGCGGCTCCGGCCGTGGCTTGGCCTGGCATAGAGGCTCGGTACTGGCAGGGTCCGACCGCTGCTCACGGGCAGGGGATGAACCGGCTCCGCAGCTCCCGTGCTCGGCCCCACCGGGCGGAAACCGACAGAGAGAGCACGGCCGCGCCGGGAACGAAAAAAATCCGTTACCGGGTTGGACAGACGAACACGGACGGACCGATCGGGACTCCGGGATTGACGAAAAATCCTTCACACGGATGGACACACGGACAAGCAGAGTGCGGCGCCGCCGGGAATGAATAAAACCGTTACCGGGACAGACAGACCGACACGGACAGATCGAGAGGGGCTCTGGTAATTAACGGGAAAACACAACCGCTTACTGAGACAGACAGAGAGAGTCTCCGTGATTAAGATGAAGAAAACCCATCACGGGGACGGACAGTCACGGCAGAACAGCGTTCCGGTAATTAATGGACACTGTTGGGCACAACGCGGCTTCCCCCCGCAACGAAAAACCCTTCGGACAGACGGACACGGATCGTCAGATCAGCGCTGCCGTGCGTAACCGAACCCTGGTTACCGGCCGGACAGACGGACAAGGACAGAGTCGGGCTCCGGTAATTAAAAAAAATCCCTAATTACGGAGAGACGCTCCAGTAATTAAGGAACGCACCATACCGGGCAGACAGACGGATAGAGAGAGCCGGGCTCCTGTGTTTAACGAATAAACCAACCCGTTACAGGCCGGACAGACGAACAGAACGGAGACGCCTTGGGCGCCCGGATTTAAGGTAAAAGTCCCCGTTGTTGGATGGACGGACACGGCCAGGAACGAAATGTGAGCGAAAAAATCCCATTACCCGGTGGACAGACGGACAGGAACGGGGGTGAAAAAATCCCCATTTCCGGGACGGACAGACGGACAGAAACGGGGCCGATCGGGGCTCCCGGAATTAAGGTAAAAACGCCCGTTGTCGGACGGACAGACGGACAGAAACAGGATCCAAAAAATTGACGAAAAAATCCCGTTACTGGGGGATTAGACTGACAGAAACGGGAGCAATAGGGGCTCCCGGGGTGGAGGTAAATTCCAGTTACTGATCGAAGGACGGACACGAGACTATTAAAAAGGAACGAAAAACACCCGTTGCCGGCCGGACAGACGGACAGACACGGCAGCGATAGGGGCTCCCGGAGACGGGGTGAAGCCCCGGTACCGGCCGGACAGACGGACACGGCCGAGCGGGGATCTCGGAATTAACAAAACCTGATCGCGAACCGGCCCCGGGTAACGGCGGAACGAGCCGGGACTGGCGGACAGATGGAGGCGCCGGTAATTCAGGGAAAACCTCGTTACCGGGATGGACTCACACACACGGCCGGGACCACCCATTGCTCCCGTGATGAACGAAAACCCCTCTCCGCCGCGACGGAAGGACGGACAGACACAGGAGCGATCAGGGCTCCCAGAGTGGGGGTAAATCCTCGTTACCAGGACGGACAGACGGACAGACAGAAACGGGACCGATCGGGGCTCCGGGAGAGGAGGGGAAGCCCCTTTACTGGACTGAAGGACGCTCACGGGAGCGATCGGGGTTTCGTGACCACGATAAAGCCGAGCTACCGGAACGGACCCACGGACTTGGCCGGGACCGCCCGGCGCTCCGCTACCGAACGGACGGGGGTCTCGAGGAGGGGAGCCCGCGCTGCGGGAGATCCCAGGAGCCACCGCTGTTGCCGGGGGACGCACGGACCGAGAGGCCCCGGCAATTCCGTATGCGCCGCGTTATCGAGAGTGAGGTCGGCCCCGCCGGCAGCGGCGGGACTGGAACGGACCGGGAGCCGGAGCGGGAAGGACACCGGGACCACGATGGGACCCCGCCGGCGCCGTGGAGCCGGGGTCGAGATCCGCGTCTCGCTGGGGGTTCCCTATGTCGCTACCTGCAGCAGCGGCCGCAGCGGGGCCGAGGGCGGCGACAGAATCGGATACAGGGACCAACACAGCCCCAGGTCCCCTGGAATCGTGGAGGAGGATTTCGGCTCCCATCTGGGGTTCCCGGCTCCGTTCCTGGCTCCCGGCTCCGCGCTCGGCTCTCTCTTCCGGCTCTCGGCTCCTTTCCCGGGGCCGCCCGAGGCTCCCGGCTCCGTTCCTAGCTCCCGGACCAGCCGCCGGCAGGACATGGGTGTCTCAGCCCCGGCCGCAGCGGGGGCGACTCCGACGCGGCCGGGGCCGCTGTGGAACGGTGACTCCCGGCTCCCCGGCACCGGCCGCGTATTAGTTTGATCGGCTCGGTTGGGCACGACTCGGCTCGGTACGACTCGGCTGCGTTCAGTTCGATGTGGACCGGTTCGTCCGGTTCGACCGGGGGTTGACGGGGCCGGGCCTCACTCGCAGTGCTCGGCGCGGCTCGGCGGGGCCGGTGCCCTGGCACTGCTCTGCCCACGGGCCGGGACCCGCAGTGCTCGGGGTAGGTACCGGTGCGGGTGACGGTTTCTTTGAGCTGACGCCACTGTCCCCGCAGGTCGGGCCCTGCAGTGCTCCGCGCAGCTCGGCGGTGCCGGTGTGGGTCCCGATGTCGGTGTCCTGACCCCCCAGGTCCTCCCCCCGTGGGCGTCCCTGGGCCATTACTCGATGCCGGTGCAGGTCCCGGGGCCGTTCCCAGTGCGATGCCCTGACCCCACTGCCCCCGCAGGCACTTCACCGTCGGGCGCTCGGGGGCCATTCCCCGGTGCGGGTCCCGGTGCTGTTCCCCGTTCTCGATGCCCTGACCCCGCTGTCCCTGCAGGTCCGTCCCCGCCGGGCGCCTCGGGCCCGCGCCCTCCCTGCAGGAAGCGTCGCAAGTCCCGGACCGCGTTCACGGCGCAGCAGCTGCGGGAGCTGGAGCAGCGATTCCGGCGGCAGCGCTACCTCTCCCCAGTGGACCGGGACGCGCTGGCGGCGCGGCTGGCGCTCTCCGCCGCTCAGGTCATCACCTGGTTCCAGAACCGCCGCGCCGAGCTCAAACGGGACCTGGAAGAGCTGCGGGCGGACGTGGCCTCGCTACAGGCGCTGCCCCCCGCCGCCCTGCAGCAGCTGGCGGGACTGCCCGAGCCCTCGGAGGCTCCCGGCACCGGCCCCGGGACCGCAGAGCCCGCTGAGCTCTCGGAGGAAGAGATCGACGTGGCGGACTGAGCCGAGCCGGGCCGGCTCAGTTCGGATCCACTCTGCTACATTCGGTCCGAGGCTGCTCCGCTTGGATCCTCACGGCTCCATTCGGGCAGACTCGGCTGAGTTCGGTTTCACTCGGCTCCTTCAGGCCGAGACTGCTCCGTTCGGAACCACTGGACTCCGTTCGGATGCACTCGGATCCGTTCGGACTGACTCGGCTCCACTGCACCCGCTCGGCTCGGTTCCGGACGGAGCCGAGCCCAGCCCCGCCCCCTCCGTGCACCCTTTTTCGTTTTGGTTTTTTTTGTTCGTCTTTCCATTGTTTTTTTTTTTAATTTTATTTTCTATCGGCCCCGGTGTAAATATTTGCAATAAAGGCGACACCTTAATATGGACCCCTGAGCCCCCCACCCCCTACCATTTTCCGGGCGAGCACCTCCCACCGCGGGCATTAATTTGTTTTAACCGGTGATTAATTACCGGCTGTGGCCGGCCCTCCCCCCCTCAATTTGCATATTAATCAAATTGTATTTGATCTCATGCCTGTCACACCCCACCTCCAAAGCTCCTGTCACCAGTCAGTGACATTAAGGGGGGCTGGAGGGACGCAGGGTGTGGGGAGGATTAGACGGAGAAGACGTGGGCTCCGAGGGGGACACTGAGGTTAGACAGGGACACAGGCTGGAACAGTCCAGGCTCAAGCCTGGGATGGGAAGGGGTGGCAGAGAGGCTGGAAGCGGGGCTGGGGAACACCAGACCAAAGGAAGGTCAGACAGAAGAACCAACAGTCCCAGTTTTATTAAAAAACCCAAATCGGTACAAATCCCTGAGGGGCCATGGGGTACAGCCTGGGCCCACTTTCCCAGAATGAGGGGCTGCAGGACAGGCCCCAACCCCCAGCACCCCCAAGGCAGGCGGGGAAGACACTCCCACCCCTGGCAGAGGGGGACAAGGCACAAGCAGGTACAGGCAGGTGAGGAGGGCCCTGGCAGCCCCCCCAGCAGGGCAGGGTCAACTGAGCAGCTCCCTGGGGGGGGCCCTCCCCTTGGCACGGGGCAGAGGAGCTGGGGTGGCATGGGCTGGGTGCTTGAGCTGCAGCAACAGCTTGCTGCCCTCCACGGTGGCACCCTAGGGACAGGAGCAGCTGGCACCGGGACAGGCCTCCTGAAAGGAGGAGGTGTACCATGGCCCAAGGAGGGGTGGGAGTCCCACGAGTGCCCCCAGCTCACCTGCATGGCCCTGTAGGCCTCCTCTGCTGCTGCCTTCCCGGAGAAGTTGATGAAGGCACAGTGGCGTCCCGGGAGCAGCCGCACGGAGCGGATCTCCCCAAACCTGGGAGGCCCAGACCCCCAAATGTGGGGGGAGAGGATTAGAGACCACCAAATGTGTGAGGGAGACAGTTAGAGACTCCTAAATGGAGGTGGGGGAAAGGGGGAGGAGGGTTAGAGACCCCCAAAGCTGCAGGGTGGGGGGTCAGAGATCCTCAAACATGAGAGGGACAGTTAGCAACCCCCAACTGTTGGGGAGAAGGATGAAAGATTCCCAAAGATGGAGGAAGAGGGTGAGACATCCCCAAATCAGTGGAATGGGGGAACAGAGACTCCCAAACCTGAGAAGGAACAGTTAAAGACACCCCAAGCTGTGGGATAGAGATCCCCGAACCTGGGGGCAGTGTGTGTGTATCAGAGACCACGCCCCAAGCCTCCCTTGCAGATCAAAACCACCAGAGAACCGGGACAGGGTCAGAGCCAGGGGGCTTGGGGGGTCACCGGGGCTGTGCTGGGGGCATGGGGTCCTGGGGGGAATGCACTCAGGTGCTGGCAGGTCCCAGGGTGGGTCACTCACCGGCCAAAGGCATGGCGCAGCACTTTCTCGCTGATGTGGGAGGTGATGTTGCCCACCCAGAGTGGGAAGCAGTCCCTGTCAAGAGACATTCTGGTGTCATCAGAGCCAGTGCTGCCCCATGGCTGGGCCCTCCCCAGACCCTCAGACACCCGTACCTGGCAGGGTGGCTCGGTGGCAGTGTCAGGTGGCTGCTGGCCACAGAAGGTCCCAGTTCCAGGCTTCTCATGGGGGTCCCAGTGCTCCCTCCAGTCACACTTTTGTCATCTGTGTCCTGGCAGCTTCTGCTTGCCCACCCCCCTGCCGAGGGGCCAGGGGAGTTCAGCACCCACTGGAGACACAGGGACACCCTCGGGTCCCCCCAGCCCACCCACCCCTGTCCCTTACCAGGGAGAAACAGAGGTTCCTTAGCCTTGAGCAGGAAGGAGGACACAGGGACACCCCCAGGACGGCTGCACTGCTGTGGGGGGACAAGGGTGAGGTGTAAGGGGCACAGCAGGACAAGAGACAGGAGATGGGGGATTGGGAAAAGGGGTCTCACCTGCAGCAGGGCCCGGCAGGCCTCCAACTGCGTGGCTGCCTCGGCATAGGCTCCATCCTGCAGCAGCAGCTCCTCGAAGGCGCGTGCAGCCTCGGCGTAGCGCTGGGGGCCAGGGGGCACCTGCAGCCCCATGCCTGGCCCCACGGGCACCACACACCCCCCACCAACCCCAAATGGCACCTCAAATCCCCACTGACATCCCCCAGTCCCACCCCCAGTTTGCACCCTACTAACACTCCACGGACCTCCCAGCTCCTTGCCCAGTCCTCCCCGCACATGGCACCTCGCAGTCCCAATTCACACCTAGAACAACCAGCCCCCCCAAACAGCCATAGCACCCCACAGCCCCCCTAGCTCCCCACAGCACACACCCAGCCTCATTGGCACCCCTCAGCCCCACCCCCAACCCACTGGCACTTCAAAGGCCCCTAGTCAGCCCCAACAACAGCCCATGGCACCTTGCAGCCACCCTGAAAGCCCCTCACCCACTCCTGGCATCCTGCATCCCATTGCTCAGCCATGGCACCCACCAGACCTCCCCTCCTTCAGGCTTTCTCAAGACCCCAGCTCCCTGCAGCCCAGCCCCATGGTCCCTGGAGCCTCCTCAGGTACCTGAAGCCCCCGTAGGGCCTTGCCCTTGCGGAAGGAGCCCTTGGGCCAGCCTGGTTGCAGCCCCAGCGCTGCCTCCGCATCCCGCAGCGCCTCCTCAAATCGGCCTAGCTTCTCCAGGCAGTATGAGCGATTCCCCAGGAGCCTGTAGGAACAGGGGGGTCACTGCTGCCTGCCTGCTCCCACTTCAGGACCCCCCGAGCCACCCCAGGATGCCCCTGCTCACCGATGCTCCCGTGGGTTCAGCTCCAGGGCGGCAGTGAAAGCCCAAATGGCCTCAGCATGTTGGCCTGCCTGGGCTGCTGCGATCCCATGGCCTGGGAAAGGGACACAGAGGGGAGAGTGAGGATACAGAACTCCCTAAGGAGAAAGACAGCCTCTGGCACAGCAACCCAGAGCAGGAGATAAGCAGGGAGAACTCCCGATGCTCCCCCCTCGCCCCTCTGGGGCTCCCTGCACAGACCTGCGAGTGCCAGGCTCTGCTCCACTGCACTGGGGCTGGGGGGCTTGGGCTGGAGGGGCTGCGGGGAGACAGCTCCCTCCCCAGGGTCCCCACTCCCTTTCTCTGGCACCCTCCTGCCTGGCTCCATGCTCCCTGTCCCGGGGGACAAGTCCCTGCCCAAGGTGGGCAGCCGGACCCCCGCCTTCTCCCGTGCTTTGCAGACAAAGGTGCAGCTCAAGTCCAGCTCCTCCTGGGGGAACAGCACGGGGAGGTGAGCAGGCACAGCCCTGGGACTCCCCATGCCCAGACAGTTCACCTGGGGGACCTTCACTCACCTCTGTCACCTCTGTGTCCTCCAGCCCAGGCTCCCCCGGGGGGGCTGTGGAGTCCCCAAGGGAGGGCTCTAGGCAGCATCCCTCCTCCTCACCACAGTTTTGGGGAGGCCCAGTGCCTGCAGGGTCACTCGGAGGTCTCTGCAAGGAGAGGAAAGGAGTAAGGTGGCTGAGGCAGAGGGTGCTGCCTGGTCCCCAACACCAAGAAACTCCAGGTCACTCACTGGGTCAGTGTTCTCCTTGTTCTTCAGCTCTTGACCCAGTTTTTCTCTTTTCTTCCGGTCTTTTTGTTTCTGGAAAATGAAAGCATGGAGGCGCGAGCAGTTGCCAGGCAGAGAAATGCAGCCCCCCACAACCCACCACTCTGGGCTCAGGGACCTGCTGGCAACCCTCCATGCGCTGGCAGTGACTGCCTCTAGGGCTCGCCCACCTTCTTTTTCAGCTTCTTCTTCTCTGCCTTCCTCTTCATCCGCTCCTCCTCTGCCACCAGCTCCTGTGCATTCCTCTCTGCTTCCTGCAGGAAAGATACCCTGAGTCAGAACACCCCTGGAGTCACGAGGTGGGACCCCTCCTGTGATGTCAACCTGGAACCCCCCAGCATCTGGACAGCAGAAGGGGCGGTGGGGGGATTCCCCACCTCTGCCGTGAGCCGGATACGGCGGGGCGTGGGCAGCCGGTCCAGTCGCGCATCCAGGGCGGTCGGAGAGGTCCGCGGGGGCTGTGGAGGCGGCTCCGTGCACAGGAAGGACTTGCGGAAGCCGCAGTAGTTGTAGGGAACGGACCCCTCAGCGAGGGGAACGTCCCAGAAATCTCTGCGATCCTCGTAATCTGTGTCGAATTCGTCCTCATCCTCATCGTCATTGTCATCGTCATCCTCCAGCTGGTAGTAATCCACTCTGGGGCCTGGCAGGAGAGCGGGGAGTGTGAGAGGCAGCCCCGGGCACCGAGACCCCCGGCAGCCCCCGCCCAGTTCATCCTCCCCCAGCAGCTCCCGAGCACGAGGACCCCCCGGTAGCCCCCGCTCGACTCACCGTCGTCCCAGAGAAAACAGACCTCCCCCATCCGGCACTTGATCACTGTTTGGGAGGGGCCCTGCGACGGCACCGGCAGCTCGGCGAGGCTGGACATACGGTGCCGGGGGCAGAAGGGCGCTGTGGGAATTGGAATCAGCCATTAGCCAGCGAAAGCGGAACCCGAAACCGGGCCACTACTGGGCCCCGCTTCGGGGTCCCACCTCTGCACACCCCCGGCCCTGCCACGGCCCGTACCGCCGCTCCAGCCACCGGGACCAGGCGTGCAGCCCCAGGGGCAGGTAGCGGGGGCAGCCCCGAAGCCGCAGCCGCCCGGCCCAGGCCCGTCCCGGTCCCGCGACCCGCCAGCGGCCCGCATCGCCACGAGCCGCCGCCGCGCGTCAGAACTGCGTCACAGGGCCTACCGGAAAAGCGTTGTGGTGCTGCCTGAGGCCGCCCAGCCGCCATGTTGGATGCGGGCAGGACGGCGGCCCGCAGGGCCCGGACTGAGCGGGACCGGGGCTCCGCGTCCAGTCCCGACGTCCCCGCCTGGAACGTGGTCGTGGGCCCGACCACCCATCGCCGCTCGTCCCGCCTACCGCCCCGACGTCCTCCTGGCGGCCAGTTCGGCCCAGCCCCCCGGATTAGCGAGGGCGCGGCCTAAGCCTCTTTGCCGCCGCCGCCCCCGGGATGGCCCGGCATGGAGGCCGGCGGCGCTGAGCGGCGCGGCGGGGAGCTCTGTCTGCAGGTGAGGCCGCGGGGGATGGGGGGGGCCCTGGGCACTCCTCACAGAGCAGCGGCGGGGCCGGGCCGGTACCGGGGCGGGCGGGGGACACCGGGCCCGGGCAGAGCCGCGTCTCCATGGCAACGACCCCGGGGGCGCGTGGGGGGCGTGGCCAATGTGGCGTGCTCCGGCTGGGGGCGTGACCGAATCAAAGATGTGGGCGCGGCCACAGCGGGAGCTTGTTGGGGGCGGGGCCCTGGAGCGGCTACGGTGGGAAAGGGCGTGGCCGGGGCGGGGCGACTCGGCGGTGATGGGCGGGATTCGCGCTTTGGCCATGCTCTCATATGGTGGCATCGCCCCGGCTCGCGGCTGCTAAGGGCCCCCCGTACTTCTCCAGGTGGGCGACACCGGCCTGGGCGGCCTTATCCTGCTGCTGCTGACGGCCCGGCCGGGCCCAGGCGATGGGGCTGCCCGCGGGGAGACCCCTGAGCCCGGTGAGACCGCCAGGGACTGCAGGGACTCAAAAGGCGTGTGGGGTCCTGGGGGAGGGCTGCGGGCACCCTGATGGGGTGCATGATCCTGAGGGGAGTGTGAGGAGCCCTAATGGGGTCTGGGGTCCTTGGGAGGGCATTGATGGGGTGTGAGGGGCTGCGGGCACCCCGATGGGCTGCAGGGTCCCAAGGGGCTCAGGGTTTGGGTGGCAGTGGGGCAGAGACAGGGGTTGTGGGCAGAGGCTGCCCCACACTGAGAGTCTGTACTAGGGGCCCCCACCCCACACCAAGGGTCTATACCCTACAATAGGGTCCCTGCCCCACCCTGAGGATCCCGTGCCCCCCAGGTGGGTCGCGGGGACCCCTGGTGCGCTCTCTGCAGCGGGCAGAGGCCATGTTGCGCAGCTGCGTCACCCCGGGGCTGCGGCGCCTGCTGTCCCCACGGTCCTGTCGGCGTGGTGATGATGATGACGATGATGAGGAGGATGAGGACGAAGCAGCATCCATCGTTGTCCCGCTGGAGCAGAGCTTCCCAGGGCTGCGCCGCTGCCTCTGTGTCTGGGAAGACCCTCGCACCGAGACCTTCCTGGGGCACGTGCGGCCCCATCCTGGCAGTGCCGGTGACTTTTCTGAGGACGCTGTGCGGCAGCGCGTGGCGGAGCGCGGGGCGGCCCTGCACGCGCTGTTGCAGCACCGCCACCAGCTCCGTCTGGCCCGCGACTTCACCCGACGCCTCAAGGCCTCCTCTGACTTTCTGCAGCGGCTGCTGGCGCTGCCATGCCCCGGAGACCCTGGGGAGCCCACGCTGGCGCTGCGGGAGCTGTGCCTGGAACTGCGGGCGCACGCGGGGCACTGGGCTGTGCTGCTGCGGCGGCTGCGGGTGGACACGTGGCTGCAGGCGCTGCCACGGCGCCGGGGCGAGGCTGTGGCACACATGCGGCAGGCGCTGCTGCTGCCTGCACTGATGGCTGCACGCCTGGCCGGGCAACACATTGAGGGACGCCTACGGGCACTTGGTCATCCTGGAAGCCCTGCCCTGGCCCCTGAGTGCCTGGCTGACCTCTTCCAGGGGCTGGAGGTCTACAACCGCGTGGTGCAGGGGCTGGCGGAGGAGCTGGGCCCCGATGCGGGGGCTCCCAGCGCCTTCACAGTGGGTGGAGTGCTGCGGCTGCTGGCGGCCGAGCGTGGCCGGGATGTGGCCCAGAGGCTCCAGCCCCTCCTGCAGACTCAGGATGGGCACATCAGGGATGGACACGTCTGCTGGGAGGACGTGGTTGTGTCGTGGCCACCGGGGTGTGATGCTGTGGGGATGGGCATGGGGATGGACACAGAACCTTCCGGAGCAGAGGTGCCACCACGGCTGGCAGCTGAGCTGCAGGTGCTGTGCCAGGAGGACGAGGAGCTGATGGGACATGTTTTTGGGGCACTGGTGGCCTCGGCTGACAGCCTATGGCAACCGGTGCTGTCGGACAGTCCTGAGCCCCCGGGGCTGGCCCCGGAGCCACGGCCGGGCAGTGCGGGTGGCTGGAAGTCCGTGCGGTGGCTGGACACTGCCCGAGGCCCTGCAGCTGCTGCACTGACTGCCCGGTACCGCCTGCTGCTTTGGGGAACTGTGGGCGCCACACTGGGTGACAACCTGGGCACCCCCTCCACCACCCCCAGTGCCATCGTCACCGCGGTGCGAGAGCTGACCAATGCGCTCACTGTGGGTATGTGGGGACATGGGGAGCGGGAGGGGACTGCCACGGGCCGCCCCTGCCCTGCCCTGACCCCCATGTTCCCCCACAGCCCGTGTGCCCCCTGAGTGCCAGGAAGAGCTGGGGGGGCTCTGCCTGCGCCTGCTGTGCCAGAGTGTCCTCTGCAGCTGGGACATGGGTATGAGGGGCGTGGAGTGCGGTACAGGGTGGGATGGGAGTGTGGGCCCTGGGGTGCAATGTGGGGGGCAGGGTGTGTGTGGGGTGAGGGAGTGGGGTATGCTGTGAGATGTTGGGTATGGGGTAAGGGGTGCAGGTGCGGGGTACAATGTGGGGAATGGGGTGCAGGTGGGGGATGGCAGGCTTCTGACCATTTTTCCCCAGATTTCACCCATGCTCTGGGCTCAGGACTGTCGGACAAGTGCTCGGGGGTTCCAGGGGGGCCCCCTGGACTGGGGTGCAGCCGCACGGCCCAGCAGCTCCGGTGCCTCTTCCCGGCCCTGGCACTGGCCCTGCGCTGCCTGCGCCTGCTGCCTGCCCACCCACATGGTGAGGGGGATCCAGGGGGGATGGCTGGGCCCAGGGGTCCCCTCTGTGCTGACCCCCACCCTCAGTTCCCCCTGGGGGTCTCTGCCTGCGGCTGCAGGTGCTCAGCCGATGCCTGGCGGTGGCAGCGGCTGCCCACGCGTGGCTGACGGGCCGGGCTGGGCGATACCTGGCAGCCTGGGCACTGCCTCAGTTCCTGCTTCTCACCCAGGGAGACCTGCAGGTATGGGGGCACAGGGGGCATGGTGGGATGGGGGACACGGTGGGACTGAGCTGGGGCTGGAGTCACCCATGTGCTCCCCTACAGATGCTGAAGGCAGAGACAGAGCATCTGATGCTGCAGGTGAGCAGGACCTTCCCAGAGCCGGGGGACATCCACAGGGATACCTTCCCTGAGCCACTCCCCAGCCCGGGATCCCCTTGGGAGCTCCAGCTGTGTCAGCAGATCCATGATGTGACCAACAGCATCCAGGTACGGCAAGACGGTGGGACAGGGGTCCTGAGCATGGGGGTGCCTGTGTCACCCTGCATCACCCTGTATCACCCCACGTCCCCTCATGCCCCAGCTCTTCTCCGGGGATGTGCTCCGGATGTTCTCCACCAGCTGCAAGCGGCTCTCAGCCGAGATCTTCGACCAGACAATGCCGCTGGGCCGGCACTGGCGGCTTGGGCCACGCGCTGGTGGGTGCAGGGGACTGGGGGGGGTGGGGTGCTCCGGGGGGATGCTGGGGGGTCACTGAGCTGGGTCCCTGTGTCCCCCAGAGCTGCCCAACTCCCCCAGCGCGTACGCAGCAGCTGCAGTGCAGGCGGTGCTGGGGCAGGTGCTGCAGGGGGCTCAGGCCCTGCCCTGCGACGCCCAGGCGCCCACCCTGGCACGGGTCACTACGGCCTTCCTGGAGGCATGGATGGATCACATCCTGACCCGCAGGATCAAGTTCAGGTACTGGGGATGGGGGTCCACAGCCAGCGCCACAGCTGGTGGGCAGTGCCAGGGGTGCCAGAGGGGGTCCTGAAGGTCCCAGTGGCAGTTCTATGGGTCTTGGTGGCAGAGCAGGGGTCCCAGTGATGGTCCAGGGGGTCGCAGTGGTGGGGCTCGGCGGTCTCTGTGGTCAGTGCTGGGGATCCCAGTTGGCAGTATCAGGGGTCTCAATAGGAGTAACAGGAGTCCCGGTAGCAGTGCTGGTTGTCCCATGACAGGGCAGGGGGCCCAGTGGCAGGCTAGGGTCCCAGTGGTGGTGCCAGAGGTTCCAGTAAGGGTCCCAGGGGTCCTGGTGGGTTGTTGTGGGGGTCATGGTGGTGGTCTCAGGGGTCTGATGGTAGTGCCATGGTCCCCGTGGTGGTCCCGGCATGTGGTGGCAGTACCAGGGATCCTGGCAGGATTTCCAAGGGTTCCATGCCCACCCTGACCCCAAATCCCAGCCTGCAGGGTGCCCTGCAGCTCCGGCGGGACTTCGAGGCGGTGCGGGAGCTGGTGTGCTCAGAGCGCTCCGGGCTGGCTCCCGAGGCCCGGCAGGCGCTGCGGGCCCTGTGCGTCTTCCGGCACACGGACACGGCCGTGCGGTGCCTCCTGCAGCAGCCAGGGGGGCTGGGAGGGCCCCCCCGGGGCTGGGGCGGCCTCCGGCGCTGCTGTGAGAACGGGGTGGGGTGGAGTGGGATGGGATGTGATGGGGTAGGATGAGGGTGGGATGAGATAGGCTCAAATGGAGATGAGATGGGGTGGGGATGGGATGAGATGGGGATGGGGATGGGATGGGGATGGGATGGGACGAGGGCAGAAACAGTGGTGGCATGGGGATGAGGAGAGAGATGGGGAAAAGGATGGGTGGAGACAGGGAGAGGGACAAAGATGGGGACGGGATTGGAATAGGCACAAGGATCTCTACCAGGAGCAAGATCCGATATCCCAGCCCATCCATCCCTCCCCAGGCTCGGACGAAGGCACCCACCCCCTGGAATCATCCATAGATCCCCTCCCTGGCCTGGACCCCCTGGATGTGCCGGACCCAATCCCAGGGACCCCTCCGCTGGCTCCGGTGGCCGATATCCTGTCCCGTCCCGAATCCCCATTCCCGGGCAGCCAGCAGCAGTGGCTGTCCCTGCGGCTGCACCGTGCCCGCCGCTGGCGCGTTCCGGGACTGCCGTGTGTCGGGAACAGCCCCGAGGGCTGACTCAGAATAAACCCATGACCACCATGGCTGTGGCTGTGTCTGTGGGTGGGATACAGGGGGATGGGGGTCTGGCATCATTGGGAAGTGATTCCAGGATTCCAACTGGGAACAGTTTCTGGTGGGGCAGGATCTAACTGGAGCTCTTGAGGGGGAACTGGTGGGGCTGGAGGGTCCTGGAGGGGCTGGGGGTGCAGAGTGGGATTCCCTTGGGGGTTCTGGGGAACACTGGGGGTGCATGGCAGAGGTTCCAAAGCGGTCCTGGGAAAGGCTGGAGGTCCTCTGGGCATTGCTGGGGAAGCTCAGGGTCCCTTCCCAGCTGTGGGGAAGAGCAAGAGACGTAACAAAGCGGTTTCTAAGGATGTGATGAGCGTGGACGGCGTGGCAGGGGATGTCGGGGACACCCTGGAGGGTCGTTGTCCCCTCGGGGCCGGTTTGGGGTGAGGGGGGTGTGCCTTGGAGGAGCGAGCCTGCGTGTGCTCCTCCCGCCCGCCAGGGGGCGCTCGCGCGAGCCGTCTCGCCACGCGTCGCGCCGCGCTGGCGTCACGAGCGCGACAGCCCTGATGGCGGGCGAGCGGCGGCGGCGCGGCGGGGATGGACCTCGGGACCGGCCCCGGGAGCGGCTCCGGGACCGGGGGGAGCGGCGGGACCGGGACCCGAAATTGCGGCAACAACAGCAGCCACCGCGGGACTCCGGGCGGGGCCGGGTGGCGCTGGCGCTCACGGCAGCGGCGGCAGCGCTGGCGCTGGGCCTGGCGGCGGCGGCGGCCGAATGGAACCGGTGGAGCGAAGCCTCCCGCCTCGTCACTCCCCACCCCGCGCCCCGCGCTGTCCCCCCCGGCTCTACCGGGCCCCTCGCCTCGCCCACCTATTTCTGGGGCACGTACCGGCCTCACGTCTACTTCGGGATGAAGACGCGGAGCCCGCGCGCTGTCGTGACCGGTGAGGGGCGCGGGGGGCTCTGCCCCGCCCCGGGGCTCAGCCGGCCCCGCTCCCACCCCGAGAGCTGCCCCTGACCGACCCCCGCCTTCCCAGGCCTGATGTGGCTCCAACACGGTGGCAACTTACGGCACACGTGCGAGCAGAACGACGGGGTGTCGCGATACGGGTGGCTGATGCACGACGGGGAGAATTTCGGGGTGCAGGAGATCCGCGATGAGGGGCTGGTGCTGAGAACCGAGTTTGTGAAGCAGCCGGGGGGAGACCACGGTGGCGACTGGAGCTGGCGGGTCACAGCAAAGATGGAGGTGAGGGAACAAGGGTGGGAGAGGGCTTGGGATGCTGGGGAGCCTATGTCACTCTCTTCCTCCTTCTCCCCAGGGCAAGGGCCCGGCCCCTCTCTTGTCCCTCTTCTTCTACGTGGCCACAGATGGGCAGGGGACGCTGCAGCCAGTGCTGGAGAATAGGACACGGCTCGTGGCTGTGGCGGGGACAGCGGAGGAGCTCGGGGACTTCACCCTCACCTTCCTGCCCCCCACGGGGGAGGGGGGGGAGGGGCCCAAATATGCCAGGTGAGTCACTGGGGTGTGGCCCCCAATTCTTCTGTGTCCCCTCCATGTTCCCCCAGGTCCTGTCTCCCCTGTCCTCCCATCTCCCTGACCCTCTACCTCTCCCCCATCCCATGATCCCCTCATCTCTCTTCTGCTCCCACTATCTCTCCCCCATCCCCACCGCATCCTCCATCCCTGATCCTCCTGTCTCCCCTAGTTACAACTTCCTGGCTGCAGGGCTGCCAGGGCTGCACCGTCTCACCGACCTGGTCCGGCAGAGTCTCCGTGACAGCTCTGTGTTCTCCCCGCCGGGCTGGCCCCGCCGCCGCTTCTTTGGGGTGTCCAGCACGGGGGGGCTGCCTGGGGAGCCCCCGCGGGGGCAGCTGCTGCTACACCAGGTGACGTTGGAGCCGCCAGCAGTGCTGGAGGTGACACTGGAGTCGGGAAGTGCGGCAGGGGTGCGGCAGGGGCGGCTGGCGGGGTCGGCGCTGAGCGCGGCGCTGGCCCGGCACACAGCTGCCTTTGAGCGCCGCTTCGAGGACACCTTCGGGCTGGGGGCGCGTGGGGTGTCACTCCCGCAGCGCCGCTTCGCCCAGGCTGCGCTCAGTGAGATGCTGGGGGGGATCGGCTTCTTCCATGGCCGCTCCCTGCTGCGCTCAGAGCACCGGGAAGAGCCGGTGCCTGGTGCCGAGTCGATGCTATTCACAGCTGTGCCCTCACGCTCCTGTTTCCCACGTGGCTTCCTGTGGGACGAAGGCTTCCACCTTCTGCTGCTAGGCCGCTGGGCCCCCGCACTGGCCCGTGACATTCTTGCCCACTGGCTCGACCTTTTGAACACTGATGGCTGGATCCCACGGGAGCAGATTCTGGGGGATGAGGCGCGGGCCAGGGTGCCCCCCGAGTTTGTGCTGCAGCACAGTGAGACGGCAAACCCCCCAACACTGTTTCTGGCCCTGGAGCGGCTGCTGCCCGACGCACCCCTGCCCTACCTGCACCGCCTCTTCCCGCGTCTGCGCGCCTGGTTCGCGTGGCTAAACCGCACCCAGGCCGGCCCCGAGCCCCTCACCTTCCGCTGGCGTGGCCGTGACACCGACCCAGAGCGCTTCCTGAACCCCAAGACTCTGGCGTCGGGGCTGGATGATTACCCGCGTGCCTCCCACCCATCTGTGCTGGAGCGGCACCTGGACCTGCGCTGCTGGATGGCGCTGGGCGCCCGTGTGCTGGCAGCGCTGGCAGAGCGCCTGGGCGAGCCCCCTGTGCCCTATCGCGACATGGCCACCACCCTGAGTGACAATGACCTGCTGGACCGGCTGCACTGGGCACCTGAGCTCGGTGCCTTTGCTGACTTCGGCAACCACAGCACGGCCGTGGCTCTGCGCTGGCACCGCCCGGCCCCCACACCAGGCCGGCCACCCCCGGCCCCGCAGCTGCGGCGGGAGGTGCGGGAGGCGCCACGGCCGCAGTTCGTGGGTGCTTTGGGCTATGTGAGCCTGTTCCCACTGCTGCTTCAGCTGCTCCGAGTGGACTCCCCACGCCTGCCCGCGCTCCTGGGCTCCATGCGCAGCGAGGGGCAGCTCTGGACGCCCTTCGGGCTGCGCTCGCTGGCCCGCGACAGCCCCTGGTACCTGCGCCGCAACACTGAGCATGACCCCCCGTACTGGCGCGGCTCTGTATGGGTCAACATCAACTTCCTGGCGCTGCGGGCGCTGCACGGCTACGCGCGGGCAGTGGGGCCGCACCAGGAGCACGCGGCCAAACTGTACCGGGAGCTGCGCCACAACCTTGTCGCCAATGTGTTCCGGCAGTACGAGGCCACCGGCTTCCTCTGGGAGCACTATCGGGACAGTGATGGTGCTGGGCAGGGCTGCCACCCCTTTGCCGGCTGGTCTGCGCTTGTTGTGCTCGCCATGGCTGAGGACTATTAGTGTGGGAGGGTCCCTGTGCCCCGCACCTGCCTGGCGTGCTCAGGGCCGGGGGAAGTGCTGGGGGGTTGTGTCAGAGTCCCCCTGCCTCCCTTGCAATAAATCTCCATGACTGTGGTGACTCACTGCCCTGTCAGGGTGTCACGGTGTCCCTTGTACTGTTGGAGATCTTTATCCCACGCCAGACTGGTGCCCACTCCTGTGCCATGGGGCTGTCTTTGCCCCCTCCCTCCAGAGACTGGGGTCCCCATCCAGCCCAGTGCACCTATCACAAGGGGCAATGGTACTTCCACATTTCTTTAATGGTGAGAGAACGCACTGGGACCACCCACCCCCGCAGCCTCGGGATATCCCCCAGGCAGTGGGCCCCCCCCGGGAAGCAGCACTGGGAACACAGGGGAGGCCCCAGAAGCAGTTCGGAGGGGAGAGGGCTTCAGCAGGACCCCACCACGCTGCAGAGTGGGTGTCAGTTGGGGTGAGGGACCCCCAGGGGCTCTGCGAGGAGTCCAGACCCCGGCAGGGAGTCCCAGGGGGCTCAGACGGGCAGCACAGGTGAGGCAGGCCCCCCACCACCCCCGGGCCCCCCGCATCCCTCAGTCTCGCCCTCCTCCTCCTCTGGGCCCCGGCCCACCTCAATGCCCGAATCCCCAGTGAGCCGCCGGTGCCGCCCAAGGCCACCCCCCTGTGGCACGCCGCCCCCTGCTTCCTCGCCCCCCTCGGTGTTGGAGCAGGGGTGGCCCTCAGCCTCGCAGAAGTCCAGGGGGACTTGTTTAGGGGGGCCCCCGCGGGCCAGCGTCTCCTCGGGCAGGGGCAGCTCCCAGCTGGCGCCGGTGCTGCTGGAGCCGGCGTCGTGGCTGGCGCTGCCACCCCCCGGGCCCGGGCACGGACCCGGCTCCGGGTCCGTCTCATCAGTGCCCGGCGCTGAGAGCGAGGAGCTGCTGGGGGAGGAGGCGCAGGAGCAGCCGCAGGAGCAGGAGCTGCAGCCCCCGGAGGAGCCGGGGGACAGCGAGGGGCTCCCGGGGCTGTAGGGCGGCGGTGGCGTCCCGGGGCGCTGCGCCACCTCCTCGTACGCCGGGAGCTTGAAGGAGGCCAGCAGCCCTGCGGGGGGGAGACAGGTGTCAGGTGTACACTCAGGACACGAGACAGGCACCGGGCAACGGGCCCCGAGGGGATGGGGGGGGAGGGCACAGGGCAGAGCTGGGGGGATGTGAGCCTCAGGACCCCCCCTATGAAGATGGGGGTTACAGGGGTCTGGGGGAGACACATGCAGTGCTAGGGGTCCCGACTCACTGAGGTCCCCCTCAGATGGGGGGTACTGGCAGGGGCTGTGACTGGGGGGTACAGGGGGAGTTCAGAAGCCCCTCACTCACGGAGGTCCCCCGCGGAGGGGGGGTACTGGCAGGCACCGTGGTAGGCGATGAGGTTGATCTCACGCTGCCGCTGCTGCTGCTGCAGGCGCAGCTTGGCCCGGCGGTGCCGGAACGCGCAGCAGCAGCTCAGCAGGATCAGGATGGTCCAGAGCAGCCAGAACCCTGCGGGAACGGGGGGGCGTCACCCTCACATAGAATCCCCCTTCCCACGGGGGGGTCCGGCTGGAGCCCCCAGAACCACAACACACCCCAGAATTCTCCATTCCCCGAGAGTCCCTGGACTCTCAGAGCACCAGACCTTCCTGAAGCCTCCGATCTCTCCCGGAGGCCCAACACCCCCTGAACCACAGGACCCCCACAGAGGCCCCGAATTTCCTCGGAGCTCTCAGTCCCCCCACCAACTTCCCCCGCTCCCCCGCAACACTCATACGGAGCCCTCAGCCCCGACCGAGCCCCCGGTCTCCGCGAATCGGTGGACCCGCCGGAGTTCTGGATCCTCCCAAGCCACCAGCCCTCCCAGAAGCCCCCGATCCCCCCNTCAGCCCCGACCGAGCCCCCGGTCTCCGCGAATCGGTGGACCCTCCGGAGTTCTGGATCCTCCCAAGCCACCAGCCCTCCCAGAAGCCCCCGATCCCCCCGTTCCCCGCACTCACACCACAGCTCGTAGTAGTAGGTGCAGCAGCCGCTCTCCCCGCAGCAGTGCCCGGTCTCGCACACGTAGGGCCGGTTGTTCACCCCCGGGCAGAACTCCCGGGCCTGCGGGCACGGCCGCACCGTCACCGCGGCCCCGCGCGCGGCCCCCCCGCCCCGGCC
>WBMZ01000327.1:0-10679 GCA_013400975.1 Atrichornis clamosus
CTCGGCCCGCCCGCCCTTCAGCCCGCCCCTCCTTCGCGCCCGCCTCGAGGCGGCCCGGGCCTGCCGTGCCCGTCCGTCGGCGGCTGCGAGGATGCTGAGGGGCCTGGAGCATCTCCCTGCCCAGGAAAGGCTGAGGGAGCTGGGGCTGTGCAGCCTCCAGAGGAGCCCCAGCTGAGAGGGGCCCTCACCCCTGGGTGTCCCTGTGTGCAGGGAGGGGCAGAGCAGGGCCCAGCTCTGCTCCGGGGGCCTGGAATGGCACAGGAGGAACGGGCAGGAGCTGATCCCAGGGAGTTCCACCTGGACAGGAGGCAGAACTTCTTCCCTGGGCAGTGATAGAGCCCTGAACAGAGACCAGGGTGGTTGTGGAGCCTCATTCTAGAACCATCTGGACACAGTCCTGTGCCATGTGCTCCGGGATGGCCATGCTAGAGCAGGGAGGCGGGATGGGGTGACCCTTTCGGGGTTCTGCCCATGGCAGGATGGGCAGGGCTGGCGGGGCCGGAGCTGAGGAAGCTGCAGGCTGAGCCCAGGGGAGGGAAGGAGGCGTCGTTGAGGCGACGGCCACGTGGGAGCCTCGCTGGGGCACCCACTGCAGACTCTGCCGTGGGCTGTGACAATGGCATTGAACAGGGAATTCGGTGAGGCGACAGAGGACCTGTGTGATTTACACACTGCCATGCTCTGAAATCCAAATCCATCACAGAAACACAGAATATGCTGAGCTGGAAGGGACTCACATGGACCATTGAGTCCCAACTCCTGGCCCCACACAGGACAGCTCCAAGAATCCTTCCATGTGCCTTCAAATTTTGGGTTAACTTCCTGAAGGCAAGCCAGCACCCAAAGGTGGGGCTGTGATCCCTGGTGAGCCCCATGCACGTGTTCACACACACCTATGCAGAGACACTTCACATTTAGGAGCAGGAACATTGGATCAGAACAAGACCCCACGTGTGATTGTTCCATTTCGGTCACAACACATCTACTCAAGATCTCTTGACGAGGCCCAATTCCACAGCACAGTAAAGTCCTCTAGAAATGAAAGGCACCGATGGCTTTTGTTACTTCAGAAAGACACAAGCACTCGGAGGATGAAGTAAAGTGTAATTCCCTCCATCTTCAGCATTCAGACCCTTCCTGGTTCAGTGACACACGAGTTCAGCCTTACAATGCTAGAAAGGAAAGTCCATTTGAATCATTGCCTGAAGTATAGAAGCAGAGAAAAGTTGTCACCAATTACTCAGACTTCATACAACTCAAGGATCTCCTGCATTTTCAAGTGACTGATGTCCTGACTGTGTACACACTGTTTATCACAATTCACTGAAATAGCTTTAATGAAGAATTTAGTGACATTTTATTGTGTCCGTGAGACTTTGTGGCTCAGTGGGACATAGAAATCCACTGCTTGTCACTGCAAGTCACACATGGCTTTCACTGGGTGCTTCCATGGCATCTTCACATCAGTGGTCATAAGAGTCAGTAAGTCACAGAAAGAGTCTTTCTTTTACATGGAAATGTAAATAAAAAATGGAAATAACAAAACTTACCTGCAAAACCAAAGCTGGTGTTTTGGCATTTAAAGGGCTCCTAGAAGTGAGGTACTTTCCGAGTTCCTCTGAGACATATGTGGAATATGTCTCAAGGAAGGAAAGCAAAGAAAGCTGGTTTGGTTTTCTATAACAACATCATTTTGCCTTCCAACAGTAGATATTTTTTCTTTGATGGCACAATTACTGAAGTATGTTGGAAAACATTTTGAAATGTTGCTAAGTCAGGACCATTAACTTCATGGCTGCTTGAGCCAGTCTGCTCCTGCCTAAAATACACAACCCCAAACTTGAGCACCTTCCTATTTCAACACTATTTTGTTTATGCCTTACCACTGACCACCTTTTAGCCATTGCTTAATACAAAAAACCCCAACAGCTCCAGATAAACAACCCACAGACCTTCTAACCCAAGGGCTGAATTTGGGAAAACAGAAGTGTCTGAAAGTTGGAGGAACAGAGCGTAGTGGAACATGATAATGCAACTGGAGATAGAAATGATATCTGATAGATGTTTAGGGGAATGAACACAACACAAAGATCTGTGCAAAGGATACAATGCATCACAAAGTGTTGGAATCCAGACAGGAGATCTGAATAGGCTGTTGGACATCCTTCCATGGCCTGAATCCTGAGTCAGTAAAGTATATCTGTATGTTTGTATCTTGCTGTACTTATCAGAAGAAACCTCCAGGCTGGGCTGGAGGTGGATAGAGAGTGCTTTGATCACTTCCCCAAGAGCAGCAAGATCTAGGACTTTCCAGCTGGAAACGACATTTCCAGCCATGATGGTGGTACTCAGTCCATAACTAGAGTATGGCAAACAGTTTATGAAGAGTCCAGAAACTGGAACTTGGCACGGGAGGGGATGAAATTAGACCTGGATAGAAAGAAGAGCATCAGGAGGCAGAAACATCCACTCAGGGCACAAGAGGGGTGGTGCAGGCAAAGGTTTTTAAGGCAAGGGAGAGAACAGGAGGGAGAGGTGATGTGGCAGCAGAAGCTGGAGCAGAAGGGAACCACTGCCTGCCCTGGGGTAAAGTCTACAATGACAGGGCTGAAAAATGGGGGAAGGATGAGAGGTGTCTGTGGAAGCAGTCCTGAATGATGGGCAAGATCTTGTTCTCATTCAGCTCAGGAGGGGTTTTGTGGTGGTTTGCAGTGTGACAGCTGTCAGCAGCGAGCTGGGAAAGAAAGATGGGAATTAACAAAGTTTGTATGAAAAGATTGATGTTAAAGGTAAAATTCAAGCAGTGGGGAAGAAGGAGAAAAGGAGTCTTGAAATAATTTTTCTCCTGTGTGTAAATGAAACAGAAGCTGATGGTAATAGTCTTCATACACTTGTTATATTACAGAAGTGGGTATTGTTTCTGACAATACAGCCACTGGAAAAATCAGTAAAATCACAGCATTGAAAGAGACTAAACACTTCACACCAGAGGGGAGACAATTAGCACTCCCAAGTTGAAGAGGTTTAATTGCACATGTGTTGTGCTACTGATTCAGGTCAAAATTGTGCCCAGATTCATCCTAATACTGGTTTAGGAGCAGTATTGTGCTTGTTTTCTATTCAAATACCAAATAATGAAGCCGACTCTTCATGGCTTTACACATAACATAATTAATTATATAATAAATACAAGTAAATCAGCATTAAGATCTCACAATGATCTTTAAGACCCACTAAGCCACCCAGCTCCTGTGTTTAGACACTTCATCAGCTGTCAGCATTGGGACTGTTGAACAGTCAGTGCAACCAACCTTGCAGGGACAACTTTCCATTTCATCCAATTTGCTCACTTTGCTGCTTTGTTGAAATCCCTCTCACTGGCTGAGTTCTCAGATCCAGTTTTGGTTTAAAAGTTGCAATTTGATTTTCTTTCTCCCGTTTCAATATATTTCCCCCTGAGCAGTAACAATCAGGCTGTAAGAAAGTTTTAAATTGCCACAATGTCTGGAGAAAGAGGGTAAAATGTGGCAGGAGGAAATGATGCTCAAAGTTTCTGTGTTTTGCAGTCCTTACCTTCTTTATTCATGACTTCTGCAGCATGGCAGTGGAGGTTATATGTTACAAAACAATGAAAAGTTTGGTAAGCAATCCTGTCCTCTGCACATACCCTGTTCCTGCTGATCCTAATATTAACATTTGCCTCCAGCTCTGGAATGCCAGCCACTGAAATCTGTCGCTGAAGTCATCCACGTAGTGAACTCAGTAGGCAATCTGTCATTGAATTCATTTGTGCCAAGATTTCAGTCCTTGCTTATACTTGGAATCTTGATAGACCCTGAAATAAATATTATTCATTAGTCATCACTATTTTTTGCTGTTGATATGCAGCAGGTTGTGGAACCTTGCTGTTGGATTTCGACGCAGTCCACTGGAAAATATGTTTGATTATAGTGTTTATATTGGCACCGAGGTACATCTTTATTGCAGGCTGAGATTAAAGCCTCAGATTTTATAGAAAACCCAAAGCAAAGCGAAGCTGACTTCCTTGAACCTCAGACCAGACAAATCCTCACCAAAGACAGAAGCTAGGGATCTTGGTTTGACTCTGGATTCACATTCCATTAGATAAATTAGCCAGGCCGTGGGGGTCCCAGAGGTTGTCCCAGCTTCAGAATCCTGATGGTCTGGGTCAGGGGGACTGAACTGCTTGGCCCTGTCCGTCAGGGGACAGTGAATATAACGGTGCAAAATGTGAGTTACCTTCTTCCCCCCCTGCATTAAACATGCCTGACCAAATATATCCACGATACCAACTGGTGGGAGCCAGGAAGCAATTACAGCTCCTGCTCGTGCCAGATGATTGAGTGCTTGCAGACACAGATTCCTAAGAAAGTATAATAGAGAAAGTGCATTAGCAAAGTATTTGTGCCTTCGTAGGAAATGAATATGGATGTAATTAAGAAAAGCTGATTTATGTAGAACTGTAAAGCCAAGGACATAAAATGAAAAATTCTCCGTAAATGTCAAGTCAGTGTTTTGTGGTGGTCAAAACAAGGCAAGGAGAGTATTGCAATGGCATTAAGAATTAAAATGCCACTATATAAATGCCTAGTATGTGAATATTTAAGACATTTTATGGAGTTCCAAGCACCTGATCTCTAAAGAGTATAGAACTACTGTTCTACTACAGTCTGCTACTAACATTGTGAGAACAGCAAGATCACAGGATTTATTTTTTTGCTAGGCAAAGCCAAATGGTTTTCATGGTGTGTGTGTGGTGAAATAAGTGTGTGTTTGTATATCCCACTAAATCAGGGAAAGCCTGTAAGTCCTTAGTGCTGCTCCTGTCCGTGGGATCCATGGATTTCTCCTTTCAGAGGTGCTTCCTACAAGCACCGCTGTGGTGTCTGTTTGTGTCCTGATTCATGGAGCACCTGGGGTTGTTCCTTTATTGCACTTTTTTCCTGATAACTCCACTACCTCTAAGCATAGTGAGAATTATCACCTATTTATCCAAACCCTGACTGCTGCCCTGTCTCACTTCACACTTTCACACACTGAAGCACACAAAATACTCATTTATTATGGCCCTAACTGATATTTAAAAGCACTATCCTCCAATTGATCTCATCAATAAAGGAAGGAATTTTACCAGGTAATTTCCATAATTAAAAAGTACCCATGGACATTCTAAAACTAAACCCTAATTCACAGCAATTAGATGAATAATACATTTACTGGACTTCAGTTATATATCCCTACATAAAAATGAGGAAAAGATGAACTTGTTGAGGCTTAATTTGCATTGTGGCTAATGATCAGCATTATGTAAATGTAAATAAACATCTAAAACCTCACTATTTGGTCATTAAAAACTTTGTAACTATTTTAAACTTAAAATACTAGTTTTTGCCATGAAAGCTCCAAATGAAACATAAACAGATGAAACCTATTTACTGCAGATTTCATTGTCCCTTTAGATCCAGAGATGTATCTCTGTATATTATTAGATCTGATTAGTCTGCACCAAATGAAATTATATGTAATTTTCTGAAAAAGTACAGGCAAATGTCACAAAATGTACAGCTCAGTCACTGTGATCCACTTACATGTAGATTCAAAACCTACAGCTACATCTTTTATGATTTTAAAGCAAATGATGCATGAAACGTTTGCTTTGGATAGTCAGAAAAGGAGAAACTATCAGAATCTGTACAACTCAACTGGAGAACAAAGGAAAAGCTGCAAAGCAGTCCACTACAAAATAACCTTTACTTAAGGTTTTGTTTTTATCAGTGTGATAAATGACTCTGAAGTATAAATTTATCATTTATCTATACGCTTTCTACATTTATTTTCTAATATTAACAACTGCATCTAGTGTGCTACAGGAATGCTGACAACCATGAACCAAACAGGCAGCATTTTAAGACATTTGTTGCTTCTCCTGTCATACCACTGATTTTCTGATACAGCTATCCACAAACCCACAGGTATCCACGAAAAAAAAGAGGACATATTTTTCATATATATATATATATATATTTAAAGCCATTCTGAGAATAATCTCATCCTCCTTGCAAATGCACATTTGATTGCAAGAGCTTCATAATTTCTGAGTTCTGGTTCTATCAAACCATGAAACAAAAACTGGCATTGCTCTGTTTGTACTTCCTTCCTCAGGATCTGGAGCAAACACGGACTTTACATTGCAAACTGGTATTTGACACAAGAAAAAAAAAGTGAAATATCTTCCCTGAGGTGGACTGGGTACTGATACCCTAAACCTGTGTGAGGTGCCATGCTCCCATTTCACTGACTCTTAAATGTTTCGTTTTTAAAGAAGGTAGGGAGAGGGACTCATCTGCTTCTGGACAAACACCAGAATATAAAATTATTCCATACATATGGTTCTCTTTCTCATCCAAAGAATATTCCTTCTTTCCAGTCTGGGCACAAGCCACTGTACTCTGTATTTCCTCTTGAACTACACCAGCCTTTAGCAGTTCTATGTAGCTGCTTCATGACACACATGTGCTGAGGAGAGAAAGGGCCCTAAATGGTATTTATTTAAATTAATATCTACACACCACACAACAAGGATAGGTTGCATTCCAGGGCTTCTTCTGTCCTTGCTCATCTTTGTTTCAAAATCATCCTCAGCTTCTGCTGCATAATGATTCATTTCCAAATGCAAAAGATCATTTAGCTTTGTGCTCTTTATTAAGACTTCATTATTTTTACAAAAATAGAAAAGCATTAGCCTTTATTAGTTTTTAGTTTAACATACAGTTCATTTCTTTTGGAAGGAGTATTCTGGGCTACAGAATGTTTGATTTATTGTTGATGGTTTAATTAGTTTACAGCAAGTCTTCTGGCCACCACACAAATTATCAAGCTTCTGCTATTATATATTAAAATCTACACAGATGTCAGAAATTGTTTGTCTAAAAAAAGTTAATTTAGGATGAACTCTCAGGTTGTAGCAAACAAGGTCAAGAGCCCCTTTAAAAAGGAAACAATTTCATTGCCTCCCAGTTTGGATTCTCCATAGACGCGGTCCACAAATGAAATAGGAACCTGTTGAAACAAGCAAAACTATTTTTAATGTTCAAAACCTAAATCATGAGAAATTCTGTACACAGAAGAACGGCCTTTGAAGTACAGCACGTTCAGACATGGGGAGAAGGCAAGCACCAGGTTGGCTTCCTCAGTGTCAGTTCTCACCAGTGGCTTTAGCGATGCCCCACAGCTGGGGAGCGTGGAATTCCTCGGTTTATCACCTTTCAGGTGATCCAAAGACATCACTCAGGCTGGACGGCGCAGCAGTCAGGGCACACCTAACAGCTGAAGTGTGCTGGAAGCCTCCAGCAGTTCCTTGTGAGCCAAATTCAGAGCCTGGGAGTCAGTGCCTCAGGGAGCACGAATCCGCCCCCACCGTGAGCTCAGCCTCACCCCTGGCTGGGGGATGACTTCTGAATATGACAGTGCATGTTGTACAAGCAGGACCTGCTTTTATCAGTCTTTGATCATTTTATACACTATTTACAGGATTTAAGGGCATTTAACACACTAATTGTGGTTTCCTTCCCCAGGTGATACTGTCCAGATTAACTCCTACTCATGAGATGTTAGGAACATCCTGCTTTCAGTCCTCTGACCACATACAGGGGACACGTGACAGGAATTCTGCCAACCCTGTGTTAGAACATTCAAGAACTTCCATATACGTTTGTATGCAAAACTGAAATCCTTCAGGGACTAAAATAAAGAATTGCATTTGCAAAAGGCATTAAAACTTGGCTTGATGTTTTGCTGGCAGTTTCAACCAGACATCGTCTGGCAGGAGGAACACAATTCCCAGCCCCTTGCATGTGTGCCAGAGGGTCTCCCACAATTCCAGCAGGTCAGTCCAGGACAGGAGAGAACCCAGGACAAGAAGATGGGAAGAAGATGCCCAGAGACAATCCTGGCAACCACAGGCAGCTGGTCTACAGGGCATGGGTAGAAAGCACGGAATATGGGGCCAGTGCAGGATGGCACAAGTGGCATTTCCTGACCAGGGACGAACACTGGTTAGTATCTCCTCTAAGGAGAGGTCTCCAGGCTTGCCCTTCAGCACAGGAATCACGCACTGGGTTGTTTCTGGGCTTTTGCACAAGAAGTTCTATCACTGGTCTCAAAGGGAGCATCTTCCAGGGCTCTATTCCATGTGCTGGAGGACATTGCACACGTGGTGAAGCACAGCAAAATGGGAGAGATGTGCATGCCAGGCTCTCCAGGTACAGCCTGTGTCAGTTCTCACCATCCATTTGTTCCTTTAGACTGCCAGGACTCCATCTCAATTCTCAACTTTGCTTAAGAAATATTTTTCCCTCACAACTACATTTTACAGCTGCATCGAAACTGTTACTCTGCCTGTTGAGCTGCAGCCAACTAGGAATCAGATTTTGGAATTTCAGTATTACCATCTGGATAAATATAAAATATATGAAGGTCCTGAGTATCGACCAGGAAATAGTGTGGGGAATGTACCAGGTGGGCTGTGGAGAAACTGCCCACCACCCACCAGCCTGTGTCCAGCACGGACTGGGACACACCAGCCCTGAAGCCTGTCCAGCAGGCTGTGAACTGCAAGACAAGTACTTGATATTTGATGCCATACAACCAGTAGAGGCTACCAAAAAGTGATTGGCAGTGTCAAATAATAGGCAGAAAAGAAGTCTTTGTGTCAGCAGCCAGAGGAGGTACAAGCAACCCAAGATTCTGGGGTTTTTGGAAGCCAGAGAAGTGTATTTTACTGTTTTCAAAATGTGTTTTCAATAAAACCTCATCTCACTGTAGGTTTCAGTATCTTGATGCAGGTGAGGATTTAATTCAGCAATATTAGGAATCAATATGTGAATGCAGACGTGAAGAGCAAAAAGCATGGGGAGAAACCCAGCAGTGATGCTGCTCCATAAGCAAAAAAGGTGGAAGAAAAGAGCAGCTTTGTTGTGAGGAAATACTCTACCCAGGGTTGATGGAGAAATGAAGTTTACAGAGAGAAGTACAAGCAACAGAATTCTCTGACAATTCATAGTCCTGGAAACGAGGATGAAGAACTGGCTCTGAGATTCCCCTGCAGAGAGAATCCCAGTGAATCATCTTTAAAGAGACCAGCAAGAGCAATTCAATGAAATAAAGAGGCAGCAGACTGCTGGAGATAGAGAATCTAACAATTGTTTGGAGTTGTTTCAGTGACTGGAGACAGCACATTCAAAGAGTTTAGAAGCAGAAAGTTGTGGTAGCTGAAAAGTTGGAAAATAACAAGGCAGTAAATGGCAGAGAACAAATCTGAAATAGAATCAGGCTGCTGGAGAAAATGAAATGATTTGTAAAGACTTGAGCAGAGATCTCTGTACAATAGAAAGCAGGGAAGAAAAGGCTCAGAGCAGCTTTGTGGTATATTTTGATTTCTTTCCTTCCTTTGAAGAACCTTGCAAAATTGTGTGCTGCTAAAGGAATGGCAACAGGAGGGGGGAAGGATCTGAGAAGCACATCAGCCAGGGGAATAAATAACTGAACTTCAGATCTGCCATTCACCTGATAAAGCTGGAAAAATAGAATTCTACACATGTAATTTCTTTATATTAATTTGAAAAGCTTGGCTGCTTCTTGTAAGAACCCAGAATTCAGCAATCTGTCTCCCTAAAGGAAAGCACATTATACTTATCCCAGCTTGTGCTGTACCTCTCCAATGGTATAGCCCAACTGCCTGGCCCGAACAATCATCTCCATCTGGAAGACGTAGCCTTTGGAAACACACCTTTCCATTAGTTTCTGTAAGACTTCTTTTCTGTACAACCTGTAAACAGTTACAAAGAGAATGAAACCTGAAGCACCATTTGTGAGATTTCAAAATCAGGAGTGTGTAGGAATCTGAGCTGCAATCACCCATCTCATTACTATTTATGAAAACCTCTAACGAGGTCATAGGAGCAGCAGTTCTTGCAACCTAATCCACTGTTCCTTCCACCCTTTCCAAACAGATTTCATAATCCACAGTAAAGAAGGTCTGTTCTTACTCCAGTTCCTTGCTCAGCACTTTCTTAACTTCCAATAAACTTTAGGAATTGCAAACCAGACTCATACCTGAAGCTCCCTGTTAGGTCTGATGCACCTGGTCTCAGCAGGACCTGAGTGAGAAAATTGGCTCCACGACTGTGAGAGAAAACATCAATGTCAGAGTTGCTCAGAACACAATTCCGAAAGATCAAGCAGAATTTCCAGAAAATAAGTAAATATCGTCCCTCCCAAAAAACCCCAAACGTTTTATTGCTTAATAAATAAATAATTACATTAAATACACATTTAGATTTCTAGTATGTGATGCACAAGTCCTTCACCTCGCCCAGTCTGATGTGAAAGGATTCCTCTGTAACATCCATTTCACTCTCTTCCTTTTTCTTGAGTGTCTATTTTATTTAGTTTCACAAAGAGATGGGCACTTACTTCAGCTGCTAAATCAGGAAAAATCCAAACTCAGTCCCTGTGATACCACCTCCAGATCAGACTGTAACACAGCCTCTGCTCCTGATTCTTTGCAGCAACACATCAGTAAGTCACCATTAACTTCTGCCTGCTCCCTGAAATCGGCTGATGGAAAGGCTGTGCAGAACCCTGTGAGTCCCTGTGTG
>WBMZ01000328.1:0-19227 GCA_013400975.1 Atrichornis clamosus
GGCTCAAACCAAAACACCTCCCTAAAGCCAAATTTTATTATGGACAGAATGATAAGCTCCATCAGGTATTTCAGAAGCCTAACTGCTCTTTGAAACAATTTTAAAGATTAGCTTCTTCTAAAGAGTATGCTTCAATGCTTGATTTTACAAGGTCCCCACCTCAACACCTGCTACTAGTTTTCATTCACTATCTGAAGAGATGGTTTTGATTTCAAGATTTACATTTTTTTTCCTTTTTCTTGCCATCCTTTTCCCATTCTTGACCTCATACAAACCCTGATGGGCCAACTAAGTATGTGTGAAGGCTACTTCTCCTTGTTCTCCTCTACTCTTCTATCCAGATTGATGTGGTAGGACGACCAAGCAGTAAACGTTCAATTTTTGATGATGGATTAATTTCAGATCTCAGATGATTCTGTACTTAAATGACATCCCCGAAGCTCAGCTAAAGACATAGTATCTTCAGAAAGCAGAGTGCTTGTAACATAGTACAGAAACGGTCAATTATCTCATACTGAGGCAGCTCTGATATGTCAGAACTCATTTCCTTAGGCTTTTCCCAGAAGTTGTAACATTCCAGGCTGGGCTCTGGAAACAAAAGCCAGCTGCAATCACAGCTGATATACTTGAGGAACAAAAGCCACCTCCACACTAAGATGCTTTCACCTCTCCAGACCCATTAGAGACATACAGACTTACAGCCAAATCTCCATGCTAGGCTACAAAATCTCAACTTCCCCCTACACAAAGCTGCTCAAGGGAAGAATTGCTCCTATTTTCAAAGCAAGCCTCATAGAACCACCTTCTCCTCATATTCCTCCTCCACATGCAGAACATTTGTCTAATCTTTATCTCACTGCCACTGCCCTTAAATCTGTCAGTCCTTAAAGCTATAGTGTGTGTACTACTACAAGCAGATTATAACATGTACATCAATGTTAATTTCTCTGCTTACAGGATGACAATATTTTTCCTTGTAAAATCGATACGGTAACCTTCTCATTCTAAAGTCTTCCATCAATTTAATCTCTTGAAATAGTAGCAGAGCTCAAACCTCTATGATAAGAGACTCCAGTCATCCATTATCTGGAATGAACATGTACTAGGAGTAAAAATTTCAGCAAGCACTGAACCTAGCTTAAAAACTAATTCAAATAAATAATTCAAACAACATATGGAAGTGCTAAGGTCTGCTACAAAAAGAAAAAACTAACCATGATATATAAATATAATGAAACAGAAGAATGGAAAGTATTTAAATAGGCTAAAAAGCACATGGATTCCTACTTTCATCCTCCTGTACACTGACAAACACACTGACACTATTTAATATATTATTTTAGGAAAAATTCAATTACTTACTGATATAATTAACTGCTTCACAAGTTTAGTGTCATCAATGCAATCAAATGCTGCCAGCAACACCAGATGAGAAAATTCACCCTGCAAAGATGAGACATCAGAAACTGCATGCAGTCAAGCTTTAAGAATATACTAATTGACTTAGAATCAGTATTTCTGAGGGTTTGTCTCAAACATAACACAACATGAAGCACAAGCAAATTCTGACTACTGTCACAGAATGAGAGAAGTCCAACATTTAGGCTCTCTCTAAAAGCAAGGCTTGTTGAAAGAAATATGTTGTTAAAACAAAAGTAGATCCATTTCAAGTGGATATACTCTTTTACCACTTCCAAGCTATTAACCTAATCCTGTTGTATAGTCATAATTTGAAATCACAGTATTTTCCAAGCAGGAACATTACACACAGACTTTATGGTGGATTTGTTTAAAACTGAACTAAGTCAAACACAGTGTTCTCAGAGATCATGTCTCTGCAATGAGCATACAGTCTCTACTGCATTGCTGGAGATCAAGTCTCTAGCACACTCAAAAGGGCACAACCAAATTCACTCGTAAGTCAGTGAGACTTTACGTCAAAGTGAAGCCAGACCTTCAGTGTCCCAGTGTTGTGTCAGCTATTATTTACCTACTGTCTCATATGTCCACATAATACACAGTTTATAAAACGGAACAACTCATTTATTATGGTACTAGAAAATTATGGAGAGAAACATTACCTAGACCAGTGGCCCTCAAAGTGGGTTGCACAAGACAATCCATTGCAGTGAAGAAAGAAAATATTTGGCACCATTAACTCATCATTTCAAATTTTTTCTGTGGATATTTTATAATGTACACTATTGCAGTAGAAAAAGACACATAATTTATACATAAATATATATACTGGGGATGTGTGCCCAGGATGTGATCAAAAACGCTTGAAGGACACTGACTGAGACTACATCAACTATTAGCAAACAGAAAAATACAACAACCAGGAAGGGAAGTTTAAAAAGCTCTTCTTTACAGTTGCAGTTTTGCCCAACTCCTTGAAATCTGGTTGCAACTGTTACTCTGAAGCTGTAGTCTCCAAACACCTTACTCATTAAGAAAACAACAGAAAAAAACAGACTTGTTCCATTGTATGTCACTCCAGCATTAATTTATTTTCAATCTTCCTGACTTGAAAACAATATTTAGCATCTTCTAAGAAATAGGCATGTTCAAATAGCCTTTCCAATGACATCTCCAACACATCTTGATTTTCTTCCTCTTCTTTATACAAGCTGTTTTACTCCCAACTAAGTAGAATTAACCAACAAGCCATATGAAGATGCAATATAAAGTTGGGCTCAACAAAGAAAAAAGCAGAAAGCAAACCAAGGCATAATAATGAACTCTGCTCCTTTAAAGAAGCATAGTACTACAGGTATTGCCCGCAATGAAGCTTTTTGGTATGTCTCCAAATATTCCACGAAGTTCAATTATTTCATATTTTCTAATACATCACTGCTGTTTTAAGCCTAGTTTTATTAAGATATTCTAGTACCAAAGAACATTAAAATTAGTGTCTAACAGAACATTTCTGTTTCAGAGACTATAAAATAAATGGTTAATGAACACTCACCGTTGCTACTTTTTCAATATATGTCTTCATAGTTTTCACAATGACTTTTCTGTCCTATCCAAAAGGAAAGAGTAAACTCAAATGAGCTTAGAATATCAGTGATTCTGAGTAACTAAACTGCTATTTACATCTTTCAAAAAGATAACCTTCAATCTGCTTACTAAAGCAAATGCTATTTACCAAAGACTCACACTTGTTCTATTAGTCTACACCTAGAACCAGTGTGAAAAGGTAAACCTGATTGTGAGAATTCCAGAGAGATGCAGTGGTACATTTACAAGTCCAGACCATCAACGAGAGATGCCAAAAAAACTTGGAAAAAACCACAACAAACAAACAAACAAACAAAAAACCCCAAACCACCACATATGTTCACCTGTATTTTGTCCATTAATTAAAGAAAGCATTTCCTCTCTTCATTTGGAAGGAAACATATTCAACAGGACCTGAAACTCTAGCTTGTTGCAAACTCCTATTACTAGCAGGAATTTTCTGTCACAAAGTTCCCTCAGTGCTTGTACTTTTGGCTCTTGCAATCACTGCTCAGTCCTTAGACCCATTACTACCTCTAGATCCTAGGAACTTAATTTTTTTTCTGCACTCTTTAACAAGCAGACTATTTCAGAAAGTCATTTTTAAATTTTTAATACAGAAAAATACAGGAGGCATTACAATATTTCCAAGAGGTGATGACAATACATTACACCTCAAGTATTTCTGTATACTATATCAGCAGATGAAACTAGAACACAGTTCCTATAGCATTTTATAAGTCTTGGCATTCCAAAGCCAAACATGGTTTCATATTAAGACTTCTTTACGGTCCTCTCCCTACAGCCAATTTCACTTGTATTAAGAAATCCATGGGACAAATGAAATGCCAATAGCCTTACAATGGAAAAGCAGTATGTGCCACCTCTGAAATCTCTCCTAAAAACAGAAGGAGATGTTTCCACTATAAGAGTTCTAGTGAAAACATCTGATTCATAAAAAACTACTGCTGAAATTCGCCAACAGATAAAGAGTGGCCAGTTTTCAACCTTGCTCTCAAACCATTAATTGCATGAA
The DNA here is from genome assembly GCA_013400975.1 of Atrichornis clamosus. Taxonomy (NCBI): domain Eukaryota; kingdom Metazoa; phylum Chordata; class Aves; order Passeriformes; family Menuridae; genus Atrichornis; species Atrichornis clamosus. Next base: position 4,040 of record WBMZ01000328.1, read on the forward strand.
AATGTGCACAAGCAGAAGGACCCATGTGGGCAAGCACAAAGGACTAAGTAGAGGGAAACCAAACGTTACCTTGGGAGTGCCATGCCACAAACAGTGCATTGCTACTCGGGCTCCATCGTGAGTGTGTGCCAGGTAGATGACAGCCTCTCTGATAGCTTCTATCATTTCCTGGGGAAGAGGAGGTGATAAAGGAAGAAGGTAAAAGAAAAGGCTTGAGAAATCTCAAGGCAGGTGGGCAAGGGTCTGAAAGGATTTTTTTTGTTTGCCCATAACACTATAGAGCATCACTGGCTCTATAGAACCACTCTCATCTCCGTGACCTAGCAAAAATCGCCTCAAGGGGAGTCTAGAAAACTGTAAATGACACAAGTTTTCTCTCTTTACACTGTTCATCATAATCATGCCATGAAATCACAACTGTATTGTCAGCTGTCCTATTACACAAAATTCAAGAAAGGGTGCTAAGAACTGAGACAGAAATTCGCGACAATGATTCATTTAAGAAGAAATCTTTGAAGGTGATGCATATGTAGTACTAACCAGGAAGTAAGAAGAACTAAAAAATCATTTAAACACCAGATTATGTTATAAATCAGATATGACTAGACTTAGCCAAAAGTTATGTCTTCATATCGAAGGAATGAGATTTTCTGAAGCCATTTGAAAAATAATACCCTCAGTGAAAGAAAAAAAAACCAAACAAAACAATCCCCTCCCAGTCTACTAGATATGTCTGTTATTACCCAACATATTTCCTTCACATGCAGCTTCTACCCATCCCTCTTTATATCCCTAGTTCTTCTTGCCGTCTAGCCAGAGGCTCCAAGCATTTTACCAAGTATTTACAAACTGCTCAGACACAACACAATTGGTGTCTCTAGCTGTATGCACATGCAGGAACAGATCTGCATCAGGAAGATGTTTCCAAACCCCAAAGAGAATGTCCATATACTACCACATCTGCACAAAAAGCCAAGCAAGAAGAAGGAGATACACCCTTACTCCCCTGATTCACATAAGCCTGTGAATCCAAAAGCATTCCCAGACATAGCTTTACAAGAAACCATGCACAGGAATGTTTAATTAGGCAAGATCTGGACTCAGAATAAGCCACGAACAGTTCACTTCATTACCCTTAGCTTTGAGCATATTAATAGTAACAAAGAAGCATTCAGAAGTCTAGTCTGGCAGAAATAGGTAAGAGACAGCAAGTTTAGAATGCTCTGCATGGCTTGCAGTGAGATGGTTCTGAACTGCAGAATGAGGGCAAGGCTGACGGACACAGCTTGAAAACATGTGAAGTTAAACAGGATACCAGCTTAAACCATGTCACATCACACAGATGCATGTAGGCCTAAATGCAAGAATCTGATGTAACCTTAAAACTGCAATTTAATACAGACATAGCAGACAAAGTTTTGGTGCCAATCGCATTGTATTTTGGTCAAGAGATTTTTGGACCACTCTAAGTGGTTATGTAACTACACACTGGAAAGCTAAACTACTGCAAGCAGTGGCCCTGCCTTTAATTATTCTCCAGCTACTGAGAAGGATCATTTATCAGGAAGAGAGGAAGCATCAAAGCTGTTTCATTAGATTTTTTTTTTTAAATTCAAATATCACAAACACAAGTGTGGAAGTTCACTGTTACTGTAAATCTCCATACACTACTCTCCAATCATGCATCTAGAATCATCAGATCTGTAAAATTCTATCAGTGGAAGATGCATATTTTTGTCTAGTTAATTTACAACATTTTCACAAGAAGGTAAAAAACATTCCACCAAAAGGCAAAAGAAGACAAAAACCAAAATAAACATACTTACAGATCTTTGTTTTGGAAGAGCATAAGTGAAAAAGTCCAAAAATACTTTATGTACCAGTGAGTGCTTTATCACCGCCTCTCTGTATTTGGACAGATGAAAATAAGCAACAAGTTCCCCACAAACAACCATTTTAACATATGCTAGCAATACCTCATCCGTATTTGAAGAAGTTAGGCAGCGTGGTGTGCAAAAAACACACAATCATTTTGATCAGATGTTTAACATTTACAATATGTGGAAGATGCTACCAAAACTTACAAATTATAAAAACTATTTTCTCATAAAGACCACTGGACAAGCATATCTAATACTGCATTATGGAAACACATCACAGTGTGAGATTTCTACCAACTGTATGACTGGGGCAGAGGACATTTTAATTTCTAGAAGTGGAGTTTCAAATTAAGATACGATATTAATTATGACACCTGAAACAAAACCATAGACTATTCAACACACCAACCTTACAGCTCAAAAGACTATCAGTATCACTGTCACATGAACTTATCAGAACATCAATACCATTGTTTGTATGTCAGAAACAAACTGGCTTGTGCTGGCTTGTCACACCCTAAATCAATTTTCCTCCTTACTTTTGTGCCATTGGTGTAAGAATCTGTTTCATTTCATCCAAGATGGCCTCTTTCTTTTCAGGTTGAGCTTCTAGCACTCCATCCAGCGTTGGGACAACTGGTGTCTGAAATGAATGCACAATCAGAGGTTTAATTGTCTCCAGTAAGTATCAGAGTTCATAGAAAACTACAATGCTTAGACCCTTAGATATGCAATACAAAAAAAACAAAAAAGGATTTTCTGCAAAACTAACCATTTTTACAATCTAAAAAATAAAAAGCTACCTTTTTCAAGTATGTCAGAAGCTGGAAACTTAAGTTTCTACAAATCAAATACTCATAATTAGCAAACAAAAACCAGTTCTATGGTATGTGCTTTTTTCCAGTTTTGTCAGCTCTTCAGGAGACTGTCGGACACAAGGCAAAATACAGAAAATTGGCGTTGTGCTAAGGTGCTCCTGAGCTAAGCAAAAATCCTGCTTTATGCATATGTCAGAGGGCAACACAACAAGTCAGTGTGCTGAGAAGTAAATGAAGACTCAGGTCAAGAACAGCAGAAAGGAGAAATATACACCATATACCTTACACAGAGAAGTACTTCCTGGTATCTCAAACAAAGAACTACACTGGTAGCTCTTGTAAAATAATCTGCTGTTAGAAGAACAGTCTTACTACACATAAAATCAGAAGAAATGTTTTTTAAACCATCCCTGCTGCTTTTTGAAGACTACATTTTAGTTTTTTATAAATCTGCATTGTGCTGAGTCTCAGGTCTGCACCACAATGTATGGCTACTTGAAGCACTCATGTCAAGAATGCTAAAAAGATAGCAGCTAACACGACACTAGATTTCATGGGCTGTTTGACTCTCAGTACAAATTACAGCCCATAATCACAATAAACACTCCTTTCTACCACAATGTTGCAAAATGCTTAACTAAAACTTACAATAACCTGTTAAGAAAACACAGGAATATGGTTCAGAAAGAGCTGTTAATTTCTTAAGACCATTTTAACAGAAATCTTGGTAACAGGGTGCTGTGTTGTACAATCAGTGCAAAAGTCATTGGAGTGGAGTTAGTAACTGAGTAAAACAGTTTTGTACATTGTAGCAATAAACCGGACTCATAGAAAACAACCTTCCAAATCAGCAAGAAAGAAAAACAATTCAAAAGAATGGAGGTTGTACTTTTGAAGAAGGTTCCCAATGCCTGGTGAGGATCTACATGTAAAAGGTTTCAATGGAGTTTGGACTCAAGTCCTACAGTCTCCATGGGAAAAGAAAACAGAGAGAAAAATTAAGCCTAAATGGCATACTGCACATGGATACAGACCCATTCTGCCCACACAGTTCTCATGAGACATAAGGTAATTCTGACACAAGAGTCATGTACAGTATTAGTGAAGAATTAAGCTTAAATCTTACCTCAGCAAGGATGATTTCAGCCTAGACACTATGATACTATGAGAACTGAAACTATATAATAATAAACTCTTTGATAAGCAGAGCAAGCTCAAACATGAACAGTGTATTTTACATAGTTCAAACTGAAAAAACTACAACAATTTCACCTAGACTAGAAATGTGCAAGTAATCATTAACTTTAAACATGCTAAACTAGACTACCTTTGGACAGCTGACAGTAAGAAATGTAATCAAAAGAAATAGTAGGTAAGATAGGTAAGGTAATACTAACACAATACCTAAGGGGCTTTAGGGGCTGAACTACCTTAAACAACAAAGTAATGAAACACCACCTTGTAAACCTGGAAAGTGTTCCCATATAGTTCTTCTGTCAGCATATTCCTCTGCTCCAGAACAGCTTTGTCATTATACGCATATTCCACTACAGCAGATGCTTCGGCATGACGGAGCATTTTTTTCACATGGCCTTTAAAACTTTTAATTATTTCAGCAACTTGTGCTTTTGTCCTGTTTTACAGGGAAATACAAATAGCAAGAGTTAAAATGTTTAGAGATATGGTTACCTACGGATAGTTTTATTTTTAGAAACACATTTAGGTAATAAGTTTTAGCATAGAAACCATGAAATAATATGTATATGGATCAGCCTTATGGCACTTATGAAAATATGGCAAGGAAGGCAGGAACGGAGCAATTGTAACGCATTTTAAGGGAAAGAAACCAGTGAATAAATTCTACAGAATAAAGGATCCCATCGTGAAACACTAAGGAGAGAAAATTTTTTTTTAAAGCCAGATTTTTATATATGGCAAAGATCAATTTCGAGCATACGTCTGACCTTTAGTTTTGTATGTTTTCTTTGACATGTACAGCTTTGGCTTTACTTTTCGCAAAATATATAAAATAAATACTGTTAGCACAACCCTGCTTTATTCTTATAATAAAGATGTTTCCAGAGATGTATTTTTTATTCATAACTGATGGACTATAAATTAAGAGCAGCATTCACACTGGAAATGAAACAACAGAACCCTGATGAGCAAATTCACTTCATACTCACCCATACATAAGAAATTTCTTCACAATATTTCTGGAATATTTTGACTTGCTCAACTCTACTAGGCTATCTAGAAAAAGGGAGAAGCATTCAGCTGGTTTATTTTACACTACATCAACTCTACAAAACAACATGTCATTACTTAAGTAAGTTTGAAGAGCTCACTAGAAATGATGCATCCGTTCAGAAAAAAATGTAAAAATATTCAAGAGAAAACAATATGGCTTGTTTAAATGCATCCTAACAACAATACAGAAGCATATACGTAAAATGAAAGTACCTTTCAATTCTTCAAATGTCTCTTGCCTTTGCCTCTCATTACCATACTGAATAAAGCACTGGATCACTCGAGTTGAATCATGTGCAAATGCCAGCTAAATGACAGAGATATTTCATTACTCTAGGCTCTTCAAAAGGCATTATGTAGCATAATTATGTTAATGTATGTGCTCTCTGGTACAGTTTTATGCCACGTGTAATGCCAATTATAAAATTATAAAAGTAGTTACACGCTCATAACAAACCAAGACTTAAAGGATTTTACCCCTTTACAAGTACTTTAACCCTTTACAAGTACTCTGTCTAAGAAAATACAGACGATACTTGCAGTTGCTGACAATTAAGGACATGCACTAAGGTTTTTCATACTGAAATAAAACCATTAAATGGTATCTCAATTTTTTTCATGTTCTTTGTAATTTTGGAGTGAATGTGATTATATACTTCTACTTCACCATGGAATACCAAAAATTCAACATGTTCTTCACTGCAAATTTCTACCTTTCAAGAATAAAGCAGAAAGACTAGTACAGTTAAGCATCAGGACACTAACTTCTCTAGAAAGTTGCAAAGCAACAATTGTAACTAATCAAACCTCTGCTTCCTGAACCCCAGTTAACACCAAATTTCACTGGACTAAAGCTGCTTGGCAAATCAGACAGCCTCTTACAATAGCCAGCTGACAGACAAAATATCCCAGGACTACTGTCCTGAAATACAGGTGCCAAATGCAGTCTTTCAGCCCTGTTTTTATTCTTTTTACTAACAATTTCACTATTCTTTAAAGAAATTTTTGTGAATTTGTGCAGTATACCATTAGCTTTTCTTACATTTTTAATTTTGCCATGAAGAAGCTTCTGTAGTTCATTCATCAGCTTTTCTCGTTTCTCCTTATCGCATTTCTTCCTACAAGCAAAAAAAAACTAGTAAAACAATTTTAATTAAGGAAGCAGCTTTTCTGTAGTATGATTCACTTATACCTATAAATTAAGAAGCAAGACAGTACAAAATAAAAGTTGGCTTCTGCTAATCCAAATTTACACTGTCATTCATTAAGCCTGTACAGAGAAGTAATTAAGCTGTTTCAGTTCCTAGAAACCAAACCAGAATTCCATACTTTAACCTTATTCTTTTTCTGAGTAACAATATTATTTGAAACGTGAACTCAAATATGCAGAGTTGCTTACAGATTCAAATATCTGTAAGCATCTTACAGCCAAATTTGCAAAGCACAAACACTTAGAACAAGCAAAATTAACTTTTTTTGCTGACATGGGGCCCCAGTTCCTGAATTACACCCCCAGAGAGAATAGATGAATGTTCACAAAAAACTCATGAACTTCTGCAGATCCACACACTGCAGAATGAATCATTACATGCTCTGTATTTAAGAGGTCAAAAAAAAAAAAAAAGACAACTCTTAAAGCATTTACTCTCAAAATTTAGCCTAAAATACAAGTTCAATCCAAACATTCTTAGCACCATGGGTCCCCACACTTTGTTTGAACTGCTTACAAAACTGCATGCAATGTTACTGTTCACCCACAGGGATTCAGTTTGTAAATACAGTTGTATACAATAACAAGAGGTAAAGGAGAGTATTCTAGCAATTTATGACTAAAAGTGAACAGAGTGAAAGAAAAAAAATATCATTACCTTCTCACACTTTCCCATATTTGTTTTGATTTTACAATTATGTCATAATTACTTTTATCATTAATTTGTCTGGTTTGCTTTAACTCCTTCCTTTTCTTTTTGAAGTCGCTCCATTCTGGCTTCTTAGAATTTGACCCTTGGGACAAAAATAAATACATTTTCTATAGTCAATAAAAGAGCAACAACAGAATTCTTCATCAGTATAAACTGTGGCAGCTCTGTGACTTGAATTGCTAACAATTCAGGACCTTTGCCTGCAGTTACTCAGCTAGCTAATGTGAAACCATAAATACTGAGTAAGTATGCTAAGCTAGCAATCACTTCTAGACTGCTGGAAGAACAAGGCAAACAATTAATTTTCCTTAAAGCTGTCAAAGAATGCATCGCAAATAGCTTGAAAATTGACTGAAGATGTAGCCTATGACTGCCCCAATAATTCTCCCTTTTTAGTTAACCTTCTATTCATGCGTACCTTTTCTCTCTCTCAAAAGAACAGCCCTGACTCAAAGATACATATTAGAAAACTCAAAAAAGAAAAAAAATTAAAGCCTTTATACACACCTAACCTTTTTACTCAGTCAAATTCCTTAAGCATGGGATTTTACTATACAGCTGCTGTATACCACCACACAACAAACTCGGGTGAAGTAACGTTATAAAAGTGTCACAAATTAATTATGGAAAAACATCAAGTATTTGATTAATTCATACCTTGACAAAAACCATCACCTTGTATTACTGGCTTCACAGAGGCAAGTCATGCTAACTATTAGTTCTAAAGGGAACATTAAAGACACAGTCTTAAACTTTCAGACTTTAAAGCACTGCTTATTGGTATTTAGCAGTGTGCACTTCACTGTCTTACTCATCCAAAAAACATTACTTCCTTTAACAAACTATGTTATTGATTTTTTATATCACTCTCTGAAAGCAACAGTGACAAGCAAAACTTGTAATGCTTTGAAAGCAGTGCAACAGACGGAGGCTTTCATTTACTCATATTAACAACAATTCAAAGCTTTGCTGTGGGTTTCCCTTTTTTTTAAAGCAGCCTAATAAGAACTTTCTGTTGCAATTAGATTTCCGGATATCTAGTGCATATTCCATGTGAAGCTATTCTGCAAACAAGCAAGAACAACAACAATAAAATACTGAATATCATCTACTATCCTTCAAACAAATAACATTTTTCTACAAAACTTCAGAACCTTTCACTGAAGATTCCACTTCTTGTTTTACAATGCTGGTTAATAGTCCCAATAGAACTTTGCAGTACAGCAGAGGAAGAGACAAGACAAAGACCTCACTCAGAAGAAAGACATTTTTAAAAGAAATCTATTTAAACAATTATAAAACCAGACAACTACTTAGGCTTTTTGTATAAACATCAGAAAAAAAAAAGGTGTAAAATGTATAAGCAGTGTTAACACCCATTATGACTTTTTGTTTTCCTTATAAGATGTGATCAGATAGTTTGGACCACAGAAATGAAATAACATAAAGGATAATCAACTTTGTTTTGTGAATTTCTGTTCCAAAGTTTATAGCAAGTACTTTTAGAATAGTCAATCACATTTCCAAAACGGTCCATGAAAAGCTCTGTATTTTCAAATCATGTGTTAAAATTGCCAGTTTCAATCTAACCAATTAACATGGCCATTAAAATAAACAAAGCTTTAGGATGGTTTGGCAATTATTTAAATTTGCTACTGTGTTTCCTTTTGACTTCCAAGAAAATTCGTAACTGCTGATTCTCATGACTTCAGCGTCAAGCTTAGTCAAGCGAAGTAATTTTTCCCACAGAAAAGGAAGGAAACCTGGAGTTATTCAGACAATTTGGAGAGGCAGGGGGAAAGAGGAAGATCTAGATCAACAATGTGTTTCCCAAAACCTGGTTTCCATTGATATCCAGGCTTAAGTATCTGCTCACCTCCCTCTTTGGCATCCTGGAGTTTTCTCTTCTTTGCAAACTTTTCTGGTTGCTGTTTGGTCTTGAATTGTTTGACAGTAGCTTTTCCAGGTCTTAACTGTCCTTTAACAAACTTCTTGGAAATGGATTTAGGCTTTCCCTCCTCATACCCTTTGTTAAAGAGTTTCTTTGGTGGACTTGAATCTATTAACCAATACAACAGAAATTAAAACACTATCATACATCTATTGTTGCTTCAAAATTACAAAAATTAATAAATTACTGCAACAAGAACTAGACTGCTTTCTAATAACAATCCTATATATAACAATAATTCTTACATGCTTCTCAAAGCCAGTGTTTTCATTGCAGCCCCTGGCTGTGCAAGTTTTCTCTACGGAAGTTTTGCCCAGGCATTATTTTCTGGGCAGCTGTGCAGCAGCTCAGGCATAAAAAGGATTAGTCTACATTAAGAATTTCACCATCCCTGACATCAAAGACATCAATCCCCAGATCATCTTTTCACAGTTTATGATCAGAGCTGTTGAAACATCATCTGTTCTCAGAAGAGAGCAAATACTGAAAAGCATCTTCTCAATCCTAAACCACAGCAGCTTCACCTCTCAAATAATTTCTTGTCAACGCGGGAAAGCAAAATCTAGAATCAAAAGGTTATCAAGTTCAAATTTTTAACTGAGAGTATTCCAGGAGAATCAAATAGAGCTGAAGGGCTTGCAATGCAACCTGTTTAAAGTATTTCAGCAAGTTAGTGGCTCATAGAGTCAGTGCAGTTTTGAATGCAAGATAAAGTCACAGAATGGCTGCTGTTGGAAGGCACCTCTGGAAGTCATCTGGTCCAACCCTCCTGCTCACACAGGGCCACTCAAAGCTGGTTGCCCAGGACCACATCTGTGTGGCTTTTGACTCTCTTCAGTGTGGGAAACTCCACTATCTGTCGGGACAACTGCCCATGCACAGTCACCCTCAGAGTACACAAGTCTTTGTTGACGTTGAGAGGGAGCCTCCTGTGTTTTAGTTTGCACCCACTCTTCTCTGGTCCTCTGTCACTGGGCACTACTGGGAAGAGTCTGGCTCTGTCTCTGAACCCTCACTTCAGGTATCTGTAGATATTGAAAAAAATCCCCCTCAGCCGTATCTTCTCCAGCCTGAACGGTCCCAGATAGTCTCAGCATTTCCTACCAGAAGAGATGCCAGTGTCCCTTCACCATCTTTGCAGCCCTTCACTGGGCTCTCTCCATATCTCTATTGCACTGAAGAGCCAGAGCTGGGACACAGCTCTTCAGGTGAAGCCTCCCCAGGGCTGAGGAGAGGACAAGGGTCACAGCCCTCAATCTGCTGGCAGCACTCCTCCTAATGCAGCCCAGGATCCAATTAGCCACCAGAGCACATTGCTGGCTCATGTTCAACTCTGATCACTATGAGCCCCTGGGCTTTCTCTGCAAAGCTGTTTTGCCCAGCTTCTTCTAGTGCATGGCGCTGCTCCTCTCAAGCTGCAGGATTCTGTCATTTGCTCCTTGATGAACTTCACCAGGCTTCTGTCAGACCATTTCTCCCACCTGCTGACATTCCCCTGGAGGGCAGCACGACCCTCTGGTGCATCTGCCACTCCTTCCAGTTCTGGGTCACCTCTAAATCTAAAGATGGTGCACTTTGCCTCATCATCCAGATCATCCATGATGCTGTTGAACAAAACTGGACCTCGTACCGACTCCTGGGGTCCCCTACTAACCAGTGACCTCCAACCAGAGTATCCCACTCTCTGGATCCAGCTGTTCAGCCCGTTTTCAATCTAACTCACCAACTGCTCATCCAGCCCATAACTCATCAGCACCTCTGTGAGCATCATAGTGGAGAGGAGACTCTGTCAAAGCCTTACTGAAGACCAGGTAGGCAACATCCACGTCTCTTTGCTCGTCTGCCAAACTAGTCGCTTCATCACATAAATTTACCACGAGGAAAAAAAAAAAAAACGCCAAGCACGCCAGGACACACTCATAATAATTGGGCCAGAGCTCTATTAGGGACGCTTCGTTTTCTTACCATTATCCTTTTCAAATTTCCTCTTCCCGTGGGGTACTTTTCCACGAGGTCCTTTTCCATTCCTCCCCAGGAACTTCTTTGTACCCTTGTTTTCCATCGTGGCAACACTGCAAACGGAACAAGAGACAGCACTGCTGGACCGCTGCGGCTGCCTTGTGAGGAAAAGAGAGCCTGCACCTCCTGGTTAACACCCACGGCAAAGTTAAACCCTCCCCGGTGGACGGTGGGGTACCGGACGCCGTGGAGAAGCATGAAGGCTCAGCCAGGCACGGCTGCGATTCCCGCTCCCTAAGATCCCAGACCCGGCCCGGTGGCAGCCCCCGGACCCCCGAACCCGCCGCTCTCACCGCACACGTGCGGCCGCGCCCGCGTCGTACGGCTCCCTTCGCCCAGCGCCGCTCCCCATTGGCTGTCGGGCCGCTGCCGCGCGACAGTGCTGCGGCGCCGTGCCGTACAGCGCGGCGGGGAGCCCCGGCACCTCCCCACGCCGGGTATTCTCCGTGGCGCTTCGCGCGTGTGGTGGCTTAGACGGGCGCGGGGAGACTCGTCGGGGAGCATCTCTGCGAAGGACCTGGCGGACAACAAGCGCCTATGAGCTAGCGGCGTGTCCTTACGGCCAATAGTATCCTGGGGCGCATTAGGAAGAGCATTGCCAGCAGGTTGAGGGAGGTGATCCTGCCCCGCTACTCAGCCCCAGTGAGGCCTCACCTGGAGTGCTGTGTCCAGTTCTGGGCTCTTCAGGAAAAGAGAGACATGGAGCTTCTGGGGCAGGTCCAGAGGAGGGTGACAAAGGTGATTAAGGAACTGAAGCATCTCTTACGAGGAAAGGCTGAGGGAGCTGGGCCTGTTCACAGAGTCACAGAATATGCCAACTTGGAAGGGACCCAAAAGAATAACGAGTCGAATTCCTGGCCTTGCAGAGGACCTCCCCAAGAGTTACACCATGTGCCTGGGGTCTTGACCAAATGCTTCTTGAACTCTGTCAGGCTGGGGCTGTGATCACTTCTCTGGGGAGCCTGCTCCAGTGCCTAACCATCCTCTGGGTGAAGAACCTTTCTCTAGTATCCAACCTAAACCTCCACTGACACAACTTTAGGGCATTCCCTCAAGTCCTGTTACTGGTCACCAGAGAGAAGAGATCAGTGCCTGCCCCTCCTTTTCCCCTCACAAGGAAGTTGTAACTGTAGTGAGGGCTCCCCTCAGTCTCCTCCAGCCTGAACAGACCAAGTGCCCTCAGCTGCTCCTCATACGGCTTCCCCTCAAGGCCCTTCATCATCCTCGTGGCCTTCCTTTGATCACTCTCTTAATAGCTTTATGTCTCTCATATTGTGGCACCCAAAACTGCCCCCAGCGCTTGAGGCCACCCCAGTGCAGAGCAGAGCAGGACAATCCCTGCCCTTGCCCAGCTGGCGATGCTGGGCCTGATGCACCCCAGGTTGGCCCTCCTGGCTGCCAGGGCACTGCTGTCTCATGTTCCACTTGCCATTGACTATCCCCTTCCCCTTCTCCTGCCTTCATTGCCTGGCACCCTGGCACCCTTTTCTCCAGCACAGATTGCCTGGGGCACAGTGAAAATAAGGTCCTGGTTTAAAATTAAGGTGATGTGCCACAGCCCGGATTAAGCAGCAGTGATGCCAAGGAGCATCGAGTGGGCCAGCACAGAGCAGGCATGCAGTGGCATGAAAGGCCACTGGCAAGTGCTGGTTCAGTCAGGGGGCATGGGTAATGGCTCCTGTACAGGAAGAGTGTTCATAAATGTGATCATTATTGCATTTGATTACAGTGATAATTCTGTTCTCTTGGGCTTCATTTCACTGAGGTCCCATCACTAACGTGTGCAGAAGCAGCCAAGGTAAGCAGTTCCAAGAGCAGGGAGTCTTTGCCATGCAGAGCAGATATGTGAAACCAGGTCTGCAGATGATGAGGTTCTTACTACAGCTTGGGCTTCCTTGAACACTGTTTGATCCGAGCATCGTAACTGGGAATTTTTGAAGAACGGGGATGAGGGAAACCCATGGTTTAATGGACTTGACCCAGCCATTTCCAACACAGTTTCTGATGCCAGGAGTACGTTAGATGGGCCCTACAAAATCATCATAAAACTTGTCAGTTACCACTTCTGGAGACATTTGTGTCTCCCAGACTCCTGCTGTATGTTGTTGATGCCTTTTTCTGTTCAGCTTCGTGAGAAACCTGGAGAGCTGCTGTGTGATGTGACCATCATGTGCTGTGTGATGGAGCACAGGACAGAGCATAGGACACAGAGGTGCAAGCTAACAGGGTGTGATCACAGAGGTGCAAGCTAACAGAGCTCCTGCTGTGTCTTTTAGGCAGGTTTCAACAACTCTCAAGCTGCTTACACTGAGGAGCAACCTTTTATGCACATGGTCTGCCTTTTTGCAGTCTCTTGACTGGCACACTGATACTGCTTTCCAAGTTTTGAGGCCAGACCTAGATGATCTTCCCTGAGGAGTAACGTGCTCCAGTGCTTCCTGTAATTGTGTCCCAAGTCTTTTGTGTTGAGTGTAGGCTGCACCTGTGAATTTCAGTGTTTTCTAAACACTGAGTTGGAAGGAGTCAGGCCCTCTCTGTCTCAAGAGCTGATCCAGACTGACCAATTCTGATGGAAGTCATGTGAGTGGCTCCTGATAGTGTCTGAAGTAAACAGAAATTCATTCAGACTTGCAGTTAATACAGCTGCATACTCAAAACCTCTCATGAGATCCTAAATTGCTCACTGCTTTTTATAGGGCTTTTAGTCAACGAAAATGCACTGAAAGCTGTGCTCAATAAGAATAATACCATGTTGATACTTTGCTGTGACTAACTATAACCAACCATTTCATAATGAAAAAAACCTCCTTTTCTTTTTGTCTTTACCACCAGCTGATGTGTAGGCATAACTGAATTTTGCTCCCCAGAAGGATCCCCAAAGATGGAGATCTAAAGATAGCCTGGAACTCATTGTCAGTTACTTCTGCTGCCATGCTGAATTTGGGAAGGGTGGTGGCAGCATGTAAGGTTTTTATGAGTTCCCATCCATTCCCTGGACTATGGCATAGTCATGCAGGCAGCAGAGCCACAAGTGTTTTGCTGCCTCCTGCTGCCTACTCCCTATTTTGCTTTCCCCGATGGCTGCTTGCAAGCCTCTTGTGGCTTGACTTTTAATTTTCTGATTGACTTAGAATTCAGTGCAATGCTCATTAAAAGTCAGCTGAATTCGAAAAGCTGATGAGATGCAATTGTAAAGAAATGGTGAACTCTTAGTAGCAGTTGCAGTCTGTTACTCTGGAGTACCTGGTTACATTGAGAGCCACAAACTAATTTGCATTTTTGTTGTTTCATTTCCATACCTAAGTGTGGAAATGTGTGAGAGAGTAATCAGCTTTTTCCAAAGCATAGAGACCTGGTGGAAGTGACAGAGTGAAAGTAATTTAGCTACCCATTGAGAAGAATAGAGGGCAGGCTTCCTGTGCAACTTGATATTGCTTGTTTTCTCTTGTTTTTAGTTAGATAGGCCTGCTAAGAGTTTCATCCATGTGACAGCTAAAATGAATTATATTATCCTTTTTCCAAAGGAGGCTCAAAACACTCAGTTGTGGAGTCTCCTGTCCTTATTTCTCAGCTATTTTGAGAGCAGACTGAGTGTTGTATGTACATGTCCTGGCATCAGTGTTTCTGGGAGAATTTCTGAGATCCCCTGTAATCCAGCATTATAGTTGAATGTTGTGAGTGAAGGCTGGCTTTTTTCTCTTGTATTGTTTTCCATATAAAGACCATGAGTACTCTGATCTACTGGCTTACCACACCAAGCACTGTATTCCTAATAGATCTTGGGATGAAGGCATTATTCTCTTCAAATTCTTTGAAATTCCACCTGTGTTCTAGCAAAATTGGATCCATGTTCCTCCTCTCAATAGGCATTTATCTTATATATCAGCAAAGGAAAACTTGTTCTGCTGTGATTTTGTGTGATAATGATTTATTTTAGAGGAAGTACCATATTCAGATCTGTGCTATTTCCTGAACTCAGGAGTGTTTCATACTTTGTGGTACCATCCTCTTTTATTACTGCTTTTATGAGTATTGGATTAATGTACATTTGAGGATCTCTGTCATGTTAGCTGTGTCATCTCATCATAGAAAACTACTGTGGTAGGTTTGCGTTTCTTAGTGAATTTTTTTCTTCCTTTTTCCAGTCGGTTACCAGGGAGACAACTGGCAGGAGCGGGGTTGGGGGGGTGTAGTCATATGCAAACGCTGGGTGATCAAGACATAAAGGAATGGTTGACCACCCTGGCCGAGTCTTTGATACGGTTTTGAAAAAAAAACACAAAGGACACAAAAGGAGGTGGGGAAGGTGTGGGGGGATGGGGGGGGCAGTCTCTCTGCAGCCGGAAAG
>WBMZ01000330.1:0-16951 GCA_013400975.1 Atrichornis clamosus
TGTCTTTCGAACTAAGACAGATACTTGGCTAAGCTACCTGCATATTATTTTTCTCCATTTTTTTATCTATGCTAGTCCACATGTCTAAGTTTGTAGGTCCCCAGTCAGTGATTAAGGTTAAAGAACACATAGGTCAATAAGGGTTTTGCAGAGTCCTGTAGCAAGACTGGAAAGAAGGAATTCCTCCTACTCCTGGTCCATATTTACATCACAGACAAGCACACCAAAACATACAGCATTTGATGGGAAAGTCATAACATTTTCAGGACTCTCAGTTATTTGTAGATTTGCTGTACTTTCATGGAAACATTACAGAGAAGAAAATAATGAAAATTATTAGAAATACCTTTTGTATACTCTAATAATATATTGTTTTTACTGAATAGAGGCCAAGACGTAAAGCAGAAACACAGCCATATGGGAGGGAAGAAAAGATACCCTCCTACTGGAGGGAAGTGGCAACAAAGTGTGTATTTCAATGAATGGAGAAAACCCAGACAGGCCCATTTGCCTACCTCAGGTGCCATCCAAAAAGGTGTTCCCACTGAGGTGTTTCTACGCAGCCGTGTGCTGGTGAGCTGGGCTGAAACACCTGCAATAAAACAGATCAAAGAAACTTGGCTTCAAATTCACTGTCTTTTCAGTAAGTTTATTTCAATTACCTGGAAAACAAACCCCAAATCTGGGAGCACAGGTGCAGAATGCCTGGCCAAAGTAGGTGCAGCATTTGCACCAAATTACTTGTTTGATTAATTTCAGCTTGCTGCTTTTGTTTACAGATGCTGAGAGATTTTTTTTTTTGTGAATGACTCTCAGTTTGAAGCATTTTCATTCGAACTCAAAAATTCAATTGTCACATAAATATCACAGATTTCTTTCTGCTGTTTTCATGAGTATAAATGGGAACTATTAAAGTTACAACTCGACTTTAAAACTTCTTTTTCAGAAATTTACTGCCTGAATATCACTGGTCAGAAACGTGTTCACTAGTGTATTTGCAGATGCTCCTGTTCAACAAAACACTTATGCACTCGCTTAAATCTTTCCCTATTGAGAAAAGCTGAGAAGCTCAAGCTCACACTGCAGCTTGTACTTAGGGAATTAAGCACATACTTAAAGCAAAACATTTGCTTCAGAGCTTTGCTGACTGAGGCTGGACTACTGAAGCACAACTGAAAAAACCTGAAAGAATGAACTAGAGTGCAGTCAAACAATGTTAACAAATCAGAATAAACTTCCACAGCAGATCTGTGGTCTGGTCAACACATAATTGAATGAGTACAGTTCAGTAGTATTCCAATGAGTTGACACAAAGCCAATCCTGACTTAGAAATATTTTGCTTTAACATTTTTTAAAACCAAAACCCACTGTGGTTTGCTTCTATGGCATTACCCAGAGACAAGAATGGGCTGAAACACATATAATACACATTGACTGATGCCAATAAATAGAAATTTGAAATTTGTAAGTTAAATTATTGGACTGCTGACTTCAACATTCAATTCCATATTTGTTTTAAATCTTTCAGTGCAATTGCAAGTCTTCAGTGATTTCCTGAGTACCGCTGTGAAACAGTTAATGGCTAGGACACACGAGAACCCTCTGTGCATTTCACTGTGATCTCTCTTCAGCTAGCTTAATTCATAACTGCTATCTAGGGATATTCCAAACCAGTGCAGAATACCAAAGAGCTGAGAAGCTGAGAGAGGGAGAGCATGAGCATAAATGAATGGTAAGTTGCAGACATTTTGGGTTAACTTACACTGTGACCATCATTTATTTAAATATATTATGCTGTTGAGAGCAATTGAGGGAAGAAATGTGAGTTACATTGAAAAAACAAGCTGTAAAGTCATGCAATAAAGGAAAGAAAAGCCTCAATTAAAGATATCTGTGTAACCCTCTGTGTAGCCAAATATCCATATGTACAGCATTGAATATGAAGCAGCTTTTTTAAAATCAAGATTCTGCCTCATTCTGTGGACACAATGGATAGCATTCACTGAATAGGTCATAATTTAATTTTTTGCACTCCACTGATTTGAATTCTCATAGCTTATTTAATATATCCAATCCTATACCAAATTTAAAATTATTATTTTCTTTTCCTTTTGACATATTGCCTTCCCCACTCATCAAACAATAAATCTGCTTAACATTCCCACAAAATAGCAGAGGATTATTAGTTCCAGGGATTAACCTAAAAATATCCAAAGCATCCACTGTGTTTGGGTACTTAATCTGAGATCTTTCAGTTTTCAGGCACTCCACATGCCTCAAGTAGAGCTATAACAGATCTCAGCTGCAGTTCAAGAACGCATAGTTCTTCTGCAGAGGAGGACAAGATGTTTCAAACTGCCTATTGAGAAAATGAGGAACAGTGTTTCATGTTAGTGACCCTCCAACATCACAGAGAAACACTGGCAGAAGCAAGAATAGTTGCCAATTTGATGCCATTCAACTGTCTGAACTGCAAGCCCCTTTTCTTCCTGAACTCCTTGCAATTTCACTATTTATCTTCCACTTTCTGCAAAAAATGAGACAAAAGAGTTCTACAAACAATATCACCTGTGACTCAGTCCTAAATCATTCCTGGAGAGCCTACAGCAGTGGACAAGACTGGAAAAACTGCAACTTAAAAGTTTGGCACCTGATGGATGCTTCTTTAGTCAGAAAGCCCATAGATACGTGGGCATTTCTTGGTATTTCCTTACTGTTAGGCAGTAGGGAACACTCGAGATTTAACTCACGTTTTTTTCTGAGCCTCTCATATTTGTTGTAATTTTCTAGTGCTACTGTTGTTACTTGAAAAGTAGGAGAAAAACACTGAAACCTAAGTGTGGAATCAGAGAGACCAGGAATATTGGGAGTCTCAGTCTCCTTGAATGTGTCACTTGGAGTTGCAGCACACTCATCTGTCTTTATGGCCTTCAATCCATCTCATAAAAACATTTTGCTTTGTGAAGAAAAGCCAACTTTTCCCATAATGGAGTAAAAACAAAGATCAGACTGGCAAAATTCCCCCAAATGAGAAGGGATCTTCTTCCCTTGTACTAGATCAGGGACTCAGTCCAAGTTTTGCTTCAGGCCATATGTTTCTCCTAGTACTATTTTAATTGTTGCCTTTACAATTCAAAATAGCGAATTCCTGTCCCTAGAAGACACTAAGGAGTCTCCTATGTCCCAACTTACTTTATCATCTTCAATAGATATGTTTGTTAAATTTATGATACCACGACATCATCAGTATTCTTACTGCATAAATTGAATATTTTAGTATTCTTTTTTTTTTAAATTACTATTTGTAGATTTTTTGACATATCATTTTACCCTACTCTCATTTTGTGAACATTTTTCTTTACCTTCATGCACTGCTAAACAAACATGTTATTCACACAACACTATTTTCCATGATGACTACCTTATGCATTATATGGTTTGGTTAATAAATCAGGTTACCAATAATCTTTTTCTCTTACCTTTAACAAAACTGTCCACTCCCTTGCATACACATCTGAGGGACTAAAGCATTTATTTATTTTTCTAAGTGAGTGTTCAAAGGCAAAAAAATTGAACTGATTTGAATTCTATTGCCAAGTCCCTTTCTATCACCCTCCCTCTCTTCCTCCTTTTTGTTTCTTATGATGTTTCCAGACTAGCAATGCTCAAATCTAACAGCAGTAATCACAAATTAAATGGATGTTGGGGTTCATACCCAAGGGACTATTTTACCTTCTGCTCAAAGGGGAAAAAATATGCTTAAGGCTAGCAAAAGCCATTTCAGAAAGAATGTTTTCCTTTCATATGCAAAAGATAGAATATCTAAATTTAAATTAGGAGGACAACTGCCCTGGAACTGACATTTCTTGTGCGATGCAAAAGAACTTTGTAAATAAAATGCTACCTTCAGAACTTTAAAAAATTATTAAATTATGTTTAAACTTTTAAAATGTAAAACCCTATTACTGATTTTTGGTTAGAATTTTTATTCTTGCTGTAATCAGGTTCCTTTAGCATTCTTCCTTCTTAAAATAATTCTGAGTATCCTTCTGTGACAGTCTCTCACTGTGGCATTCTGCCTTCCCAGGGGAAAGTGAACAGACGCCTTTGGCTAAACTGCATGTATCAGCAAAACAAAGGGGAAGTGGTCATTACCAAAGTCAACGAGCTTGACTCCACCTTCTGTTGTCAGGAGAATGTTGTTCCCTTTCACATCACGATGAATGATCCGGTTATTGTGTAAATGCTGAAGGCCCTATATACCAGCAGTAACAAAAATAAGTTTACTCCCTTATTTAAAAACAATTACCCTACTATTAGGGATGTAATGAAGAAAATCTGGACATACTCTATAGAAACATCAGTCCACTGTATTACATGCCTTTATACAACCCCTGCTGCCCATGTAACATTGTCAACATTACCATACTTTATAAGTGGAAAATGTATGTATGTGATGAGTAAATTGCACCCTCTGCTGTCATGACAAGCCCAATAAACATCCTTACCAAGAGAGCACCATATAAGATGTATGAGATTATAGCTTCATCCAACCTCTGGCCACACTTCAGCAGGCCTTTGACAAGCTCTGTGACAGAACCTCCATTGCACAGCTGGGAAGGGGGGAGTTTTGAGGAGGGGAAAAAAAGCAAGACAAGTCCTCAGTTATTCAATATACTTGTATAGGCTATAAACACCTACCATGCAAAACTGCGCTACAACCCAAGTCTGGGAACAACCAGATTTTTACCTTGCAATTATTTATGCTGTCACCACACCTTAGAGCACCTTTATTAGTGATGTTAATAATAAATTACAGCAGCCTGGGTGGGGTGAGGGAAGTGAAAACTGAAAATTATGAAGTGCAATTTATAAAACGCAACTAAAAAAATCAAACTATTAAGAACAGGACTGTATTTTGGTGTTAAAAGAGGATTTATAAAGCCAATTTACATTATTTGAGTATTTTCAGAACAATACATGCATTGTCTTTTTGAAAAAATTCTTTCATGCAAAGAAAAGGCCAGACAGAAAAGATTGATGCTCCTGATAGCTGGGAGGCAACAAATTAGTCATTTTAAACTTTCACTCCATCAATGCTCCCCATGGCAGGCAATATAAAATAGACAGAAGCCATATCTCTACACTCAGATTTGATGCCATGTGCTGTCAACAACAGAAGAACATTCTAATCCACAAAAGCAGCTTCCTGCAAGCATTTTCTACTAATGGGCTGCCATACATCAAAAGAGGAAAAAAAGCAAAATTAGAATCTTTGTAAATAATTTCTCACTCACACCTTAAGTTTACTGTCCATGTCATTCTAAGCAGGTATTTGTCTCTATCCTTTTTCCTCTCTCTTTCCTTTTCTTACCTTGATATTCACAATTGTTTGACCCAAAAATAAAGAAAAAAGAAAAAAAAAAAAGAAAAAAAAAAGGGAGAATTTACTGCCTTTCTCTCACTTAATTTTCTCCCCTATGCCTGTTTTTGTGGCCAGCACCTTTACCAACATTTCTGCCAGAGAATTACATGCATTTCAACACAAGTTCATTTTACATTATCAGTTTAAAATACCACAGTGTAAATCTGAAGAATAGTACGAAGTTATACAAACTCTCCAGATTTGCACCTTTCAAAGAGTTTTTTGATGAATTGTGTATCAGTTCAATCACTAATTTCCGTGATATGGTAATACTGTCCTTAATTTATTACTAACCCCTTTGCATCAAAAAAATTTCATTAGACTAAAAGTTTTAGTTCATGGAAAGGACCAGATCATATGACAAACAGGACATTCTTAATGTAAATAAGTTCTTGAATCAAAAACTTTATCACTAAAAACATTGATAAGTTCTGTAGGAATTTGACTTTAGTTTTTAATTCATTAGTATGGAATTTATTTTTTATTTTAATAAATTGTGTGGAAGCATTCAGCTCAATATCAATCATCAAATATATTTACATGAAAGTGCATGTTTTTCTTCCCATGCTTAACCATTTGCTGAAAAACCATTAAGTCATAGTTTTCTTTTAACTGCTTTCATTGCACTAAATGTTCTGTTGAGAGAGGCTCTACTAAATTTATCTCTAGCTCACTAATTAACTATATAAAAGTATGCCCTAACTTCAAAAAAAACCCCAAGCTGGTTGTGACTGAAAAATAATGCAGACTGACAGCTGTTTGGTAGCATATGTTAAATGAACAACTGACTCTGAAAAATATATCCCACAAACACTACTGCAACTGTCAGTGACACTATTCTTGACTCAGAAAAGACTAGACACTAATTCAGAAAAGTTCTAGGACAAAATGAGTTTGAAAACTTCATTATCACTTTATACCTAATTGTAATACTTTAAAAGGTGGAGTGACACACATTTAAACAGAAAAGTAGGGAAGTTTGCTTTACAGTTATCCAAGACTGGCATCATCATAAAAATACTTAAGGTGTCCAGTTCTGCCACCCTTCCTCATCACAGGTATTTATCAAAATAAGGTCCTGCTCATAGTGAGTAAACATGGCAAAACTGTGACTAAAGGAAAAAAAAAAAATCCCTCTTTTTATTACAAATTTTGAAAGTCACACATCAAATGAATGTATTTCATCATAGTCTCAGGGATCAAAGTCTAAATACTTTGTATATTCCCTTTTACTGAAAATATGTCATTAATTTACAATACCACAAGTAACTGCCTTGCATACATAAATTTGCATGTAAATTCCAAGGCAAGGAATAGTTTGGCTTGTCTGGTAAATTTTTCCATGTAAGGAAAATGTAATTTTTTATAATGTCAAATTTCTTCAAAACTTTGAATTATGTGTACCAAAAAACACCTGAAATGCACATACTTAGTTGATAAGGTCTATACGTACATACAATCTGCTCAAATTCTACATTTAATTGTATTATATAGAGTAGTAAATTTGACGATTTTGTTCTATAAAATTTTGTTATTTGGTACCAGATGGATCTTTAGATACAAGACACTTTTAATAAAAAAGAATAGGAATAGGACACATAGGAAACCAAGCCCAAACTCAACACAAAGCCAGCATGCATACAATACAAAATTACACCTAAACAAAAATACCAAGGTTCCTTTTTAATAGTTACAGAAATTTAAGATGAAACACATACAAAAATTTTCATTCAAGCTACATCCTGCTCCAGAACATAGAAGTCAGATGTACTGTTGGGATTCCACAACTTATAGTGGACACAAAGATTCCCCATTCTGATTCTAGTCATCATTCAAGAATAGGGAGTGGGATTTCTAAAACAATCAATAAGTAAAAAGTGAATTCTAATTTTACCAGTCTAGTTATGAAAGAGAGAAAAGGTTTGAATGGTCTGTTACTGCTCATCAGAGCAGTACCTGCCTGTGCAGAGCTCTGTATCAGTTAGAATCTAGAAAACATCTAGAAGAAAACGTCATCTTGCAACAACCTTTGGCAGTCACTTAACTGGAAGCAAGACCACCAAAATACATTTGACATTGTAAGAATACTGATTGCCACTGAATAAGAAGAGTTAATAGAAGGCATTTCTGTTGCTAGCCTTCCAGCAACAACCAGCCCCTAGTTTTAAATTACCATAAAACACACTTTCCCATTACACTTTCTCTGCTCACTCTTGCAATAGGCAGCTTATTTGTTAACTGCCCTCCATGTTACTGCTTCATCATCTCTTGCATTTCCCTCAAATGCTTTAGTTCCCCAAAAGTTTAGATAAATGTCTTACCTAATGTGTCCTCTAACAAGGGAAAAAAAAAGGATCTGCTTAGAAATTAAATCCGAGAACATTCCCTATTAAACAAACTTTTAAGTTGGGATGTGATTTTCAACAGTTGGCTACCATACATCATCTATCATCAGTCCTTTGATAAATGGCCTCAATTAGAGAATCATGAAAGCCTGTGACTCTTCTAGCAATAACAAACAAAAACTCAACCACATTTGCTAAGGTAAGATGTAATATTGTCAAAAAGTTTTTACCTCAAGTACTAGCCAGAGCTGTCCTCCCACATATTGATCTGCTTTGTAAAACATCCCATAAAATCTAACAACATTAGGATGATTGGGAAGAAACTGCAAAATATTATATTCAGCTTCAATTTCTTCATCTACATCCTAAATAAAAAAACACAAACATACAGACCATATAAAGACAGTGACTCCGAATAAAGAAAGAACAAACTCTTATAGATAAAAAGAACCATTTTTTAATTAGTTTGGTTTTACTTTAATGCAGCTGAAAGTACACTATACTGTACATTCAATTAACACAGAATTGTGCCAATTGTACTCTTTTCACACAAAGAAAAGTGAAGCCGGTGTAAATCAAGCAGTTGTTCTTCAAGAATTCTTTCAGTGGATAATACACTTAAAATAAAAAAATTATACATAACTCTGCTCAGCTGTCGAAGTAAGAAATTTACACATGTATGACTTTTAACCTGTTTTAAACCACGCATATTTTTAACATGTGAGCTAAATGTAAGTACATGAACTTTTGATTTATTCCTTTTTCTGTGGTCATCAGCTAGGACTAAATAGAGAACAATTTACCAAAACCTCAAAGGGGCCATCAGTAAAACCAAATACATTCTTATGAGGAAAGACATATACCAGAAACAATGAAAGAGAGACAAAACAACCACCCATGAAATAAGAAAGCGTTACTAAGTATTTGTTAAGAAAAGAATTCTGTGACAATTACAAGATATTGTTTAATATCAGCACACAGGCCACAATTCAGAACAGTGCTTAAGCACTGAAACTTTCCTTGTTTCTGCAAAGACTGTGACTATTAGAAAATTTAAGCTTGTGTCATCTTCAGATTTATACAAGACAAAACCACAATGAATTTCACTAGTGGTTGATGACAGAAATAAAATTTTTTAGTAAATATTTTAGCCCAGCTGTGATGGTCAAACTCCAGCTTGATCCAACCTGAACAGCTGCCAGTTAAATCTTCCATTGAAAACTAGGGCCTTGGTTCTCGTGGGAAGCTAGGCATTTAATACCCACTGAAACCAGAGCTGGCACAGGACTACCTCTGAGGATCAGGGATGTGCTCTTCTTTTTTATCTTAACTATCGCCTCACACTACTATCTACTTATAAAAGGTAATTCTAAAATATCCTAAAGTTCACAGTGCTTCTGTGATGGGAAAAGTAATTCTTTTAGAGAATACACAGAATAAAACAAGAACATTAACAGCATCTCCTATTTTCCTTGCTATAGTAGGCCCTATGAGGAATGCCTCTCTGCCTTCTCATTATTTGCAAGCTCCAAGCAAAGATAACTATATTTGTACCAGAAGAATTACACAGACCTGAAACAGAAACTAGGCAAATGCTGTCCTCAAATAAGATGATGACATTGTAAGTTGCATCTTTCAGTCGTTGGTATTAAAATCCTTCTTAATGCATTCTGCAAAATTGTTCCCTTCTGGACATTTTCAGTATCTTACACATTTGATTTGCATTTCAACTCTGAGAGTTCCTTTAAATTAACCCTGCAGCTACAGTTTCATATTTTTTACTTACACTGATGGGATCCAGAATCTTTACTGCTGCCAGGCTTCCATCTTTCTTATTGGCAACCTTATAGACTTTACCATAAGTGCCTTTCCCAATAGTCTCTATAATTTCCCAGGTATCTGAGGGATCAGCTAATGATTCTAGTCCAATCATACTGGAATTATATTGAAACAATCCATACAATGGCTTCCTGGAAAATAAAGCAGACACACATACAGTGGGAAGCCCTAAGTAACTCTGTACTAAAGAAATGATAAAGAAATCAAATATTGTCCTAATTTGAGAAGAAATATGGACAGAATCGTGAATGAAAACCAGAAAGAAAGATCACTCAATGAAAAAAATAGGAATAAAAGTCTGAGGGCCACTTCTTTCCTTGTATTATTTGCTTCAAACATTGCCCCATATGCAGCATCATTCCAAAAACATTTTAACAAGTTCTGACAAAATCTGACCCCTCCTTCTACTGCACACTCTTTTTAATGGACAGTTTACACAACTGGATTAACACAGCTCAAGAAATAAAGCCCTACTTCTGGTGCTTTGAAAAGCCATGTCATGGTTTTTACATAAATTTGTGTAATGCTGAAGATTGCCAGACAAGCACTCAGCAGGTATAGCCTCATTCTATCTGATATATCTACAACAGGGCTATATATAACTACTTTAATAAAAGTTAAGATTGGGCTGGCTGGTATCATAAAATACAAACCAACTTGAAAATAGGCAACAGGTAAACCACTGGGGTGACATCCATCACTGGAGACGTTTCTCAACAATTGCACTTGTCTCTATCTCTGTATGCCAGTCAAAGTGTGTTATGGTCTGTTACACTGGTGCACTACATCTCCAGGTTAGGGGACTTGTTTCCCCAAACACTCCTGAGTGGATCCTGCAGCAAATGGGTCACTGCAGCCTATGCAAACAGTTCCTTCCCACCTTGGAATTACATAGATGGCAAGTTCTGGCGATTAGGAAAATGACAATACCATTTTAGGATTTCATTTCAAGTAGTGAGAATGTAGATCGTGTCCCTGAACTGGAATGAGAGAAAGGAAAGATAGAGTTTAAGATGGGATTAACTTAACCTTCAAATATTACTCATTATTAGGAAAGCTCACTGGTTGATGGTTTCTCTAAGAAAGCAAATTATTTGCCCATTTGGTAGCCATCAGTAGGTGTATTAGCTATCTGTGGGCTTAAACAGAAGATGTAAACTGTGAGATCCATTAAAAAAACAAAAGAAAAAAATTAGAATGTGATCTTGACAAAAGCACTGTCACTTGACAACACCATCACTGACTGCAAAAGCTCCTGATTTTTGGAGACAGATCAACAAGCACCTCAAACATACACTTGAACTTTTAAGGTTTGAACCACTTCTTTCTAAGCATATCTGGTATGTGTAAATCTGCCTGAAATAATTTTTAAAACTTGCTGTCTTACCTCTTCACCATTTCCAGAATCAGTGACAACTAGAGAAAACCTCTATTTCCCTCGGTAAAATTGTTTTTGCACCAAATCTGGTGCCAAATAATGTATCGAATTGCTTTGGTCTCTTCATCAAAAAAAGGCAAAAAAAAAGAAGAAAAATTAAGGGGCAGGAGGAAAAAAAAAGCTAGAGTCAACATAATTTATCTGTTATGGGTCAATATAAATTATCAGGACAGTTTCTTAATATTTGGATCCAATACAGCATGCTTCAAATAAAGAACAGCATTCCAAACACATATGCTTAGTACCTCAACAGAGAAGCAGGTCAGGTGAAAGACTTCTCTGAAATCAGTGAACAGACACTACATGCACTGAAACAGCTGCCACAGATATGGAGCTTCTGATAAGCCAACCTTAAGAACAAGGTCTGCTTGCAGGGTGGTGGTGGTGAATACGAACATGGAAACAGTTGCACTTCACAAAAAAACCCCAACATCACATATTGAACATGTGGTTTTTAATGCTTTAGGAGAAAGGGTGCAGACATTCATGTGCAAAGCAACAGAGCAGTATAGATTGGAAACAGAGTTGATACAATCTTACAAGAAAAACAAAGACAGACTGATACTTCTCTGTAACTATAACTACCCTACCACACAGACTGCCCAGATAATGATGCATGGCACTCTTAGTATGGATGCAATATTATCATGTGTCCCTCCAAACAGCTGTTGTGGATAAACGTTTTTCCTTAAAACAAAACAATCTAGTGTCACTGCCTCCTCTTGTTCTGAATAATATATAACCCTAAAAATGGTATATCCAAATTTTCAAAACACATTAGCATTTCTTTATACCAGAAGACAATGTTGACAAAATAGAATTGAATGCAAAATTTTTACAGATGGAGTCATAACAGAGGACCGAAGAAAAATTTTAGTGAGCATTTTTGTACATTGTGGTAACATGGCAGCATTTACAAACAGCATGTTTATACATTACATGGAATCAGAGATGCAAAATATGTACCATAAACCTCTTCTGTTTAAACCAGAACAGCCTCTTCTTGAACTCAAGCAATACCTATGTAAATAAGGTTCTACATCTGTCATCTGTAAAAGTGCCCTTTGCCTTTACGATATTATTGCATTCCTACAATAGAAGTGAATATTTTACAGTACAAAAAAGCAAAAGAACATCTGCTATTATCTTCAGTACTGTAAAATTTGGATTAAAGAAACCTGAAACCACAAAATGCAAACATTGTAGGGCAAGATTGAAGCTGTAACGTGAGTTTGTGCTTTTCTTTTTCTATATCCTGATTTGCTGAGTTTCAGAAAATAAAACGCCCTTGTTTTAACAATTGCTGCCAATCACTTTTTATTTATACAGTGAAAAGTTATGTATAAACACAACCACTTTTGCAACAAAAACATATTCAGAAAATCTTAACACTGAAATACTGCAGCTGAAATTTATTTAGAATGAAATTTCTCTCTCTACTCCCCACACACATCAGGCCTCACACATCCCCGGGCTTTGAAATGATGTACAGAGAGTGGCTTCTAGATGTACAAAACTTAGCAATACCCTCCCCACAGGAAGCTTCAACCTATTAGAGACCTACTGATTACAAGTATTTCTGCCATCAGCTGGAGAAAACTTCTCAGTGGTTAAATCTGTTCCATGCAGGCAAGCAGAACAGCCCACACCAGATGCTGAAAAAATTACACTTTGGCAATTAACTCTACTGGATAGGGAACATATTACACAAAGCTATTTGGGACTGCACATGTTTGTGCAATCTGAGGCATGAGTACATGCCGTCAATAAGCCCCCTGGCACTCTACTGAACCCTGGTTTGAATACTTGAGAAAAGACAGAATGACAGCACAAGTAAGGACAACATGATGGAGTCTAGTCAAGCTGCTCTCAGGCTGAAACACGGACAAATAGCATGACGACGTTTTTTTAAAGCAGAGATAATAAATTAGAATATATCTTGCAAAAGTTGACCAAGACAAACAATAGGGTAAGACAAATATTTATTAACAGGTTTCAGCTACTGACACTGTTTCTTTCTTTTATCCATGAGAAGAGGTATTCTCCATCAAAGTAAATTTCATTATTTGCTCATAACACCTGAATGTTTCTATTTTGTAAACCTTGACCAGTCAGAACAAATTAAGTCAGACCAGGCATGACAGACTAACTGAGGTGGCAGTCAGACAAATGTGCAAGTAACATTTCTCTGCTTTTAAAGAAAATATTTCTCTCTAAGATCAACATTAGAATCAATGACTGCATACTATCATCCCTTAACAGTATCCCCACGATAAACAGGCTACATGTATTATTTGATATACAAGACATCGTAAAAGAAATATGGGTTACGGACAGTGCACAAATCAAATTTCCGTCTGTGAACCACAGCCTTTCAATTCTATTCCACGGCTCTAAACAGCATCAGAAAAGCCATCTGGGAAAATATGTGGTATCATAGAAGGTCTACTGTGATACTCACCTATGTTGTGAAAACAGAACCAAAAAATCCAAACTCTATATAGAACATGCAGATTTTATTAATGATAAATTACACCTGGAATAAAATCAGCAACTTTTTCTCACAAATTTACTATCACAGCTCTCTTCCTCAGAAATTATAGAAATAAAAGGGACTCATAAGCCAGGAAAACAGTGCCAGAAATAGATTTACAATTATTGTTCTGTTTTCCCTACTGCCTCACTCAACTCCTACGCAACAGTGATTCCTTCTGCATTCCAAGATATACCCTTTTCTAGCTGACAGCAACATGGATCATCTGTAGGTGTTTCTAAATTAGTAAGAGTCTCACTCCAGCCCGGTGCTTTCTAACAATCATGATACACAGTACTAAACAGTTTTGAATTCTCTTATAGCTGGTACGGACATGATAGCAATACCAGCTAATACTAGTGAAACTAATGAAGATACTGTTTCCATATAAAGAATTCATGGACAAGGGCTAGTTTTTGCAATGTTCCATTTTTCTTACCCCTCTTGTCTCTCTTGTGAAAAAGCTGTTTTATACATTTCTGGCATTAACAAATACTGTGGAAGAGTAAGAATGTCATATTCAAAACTAAGGTATTTCATTATTTGCAGGGAACTCAGTATTGGTCCCACACTAAATTATAACTCAAAGATAAAAGAATTCAGAAGGTAAAGTTGACATTATCAGCTATGGCCTCAGCCAACCATGACAGCCCCTATTCTGCTGGCTAGTAATGGTCACACACAGACAGCTACCTCAGAAGCAATTGTTAGAGGACTTAATGAACCAACAAAAGGCACAAGGAAATCAATAATGAGAACAGCTTCCTCTGCTAGTCTCCTCCTGCTGTTTCTCACTGGCTAGGTTAAAACAAAGAGGATGTCAATATCTTGAAATGAAGCATACAAAAAAAATCTATCAAGGCACCACCCTATAACTGTCCTCAGCTGGACTCAGAAAGAGAGACTGCAGAATGCGTTGTGCATAGTTCTTTTTGGGAAAAAGGTCAGTGATGGAAGAAGATGAAGGAGAAGATTAAAAGTATGTTCAAAAGCTGTTATTGAAGCTATACAACTTACAAACAAAAAAGGAACCGTACTTTAGCTGATCACGTCTTTTCACTAGGCCAACATAAGGGAAAAAACAGAACAACCAGGAATAGAACTTCTGTTACTTATACATGAAAGGTAGATCCCTGAAAACACTCCTCCTAAATTCAGTTCACAGAACAAGTCTTGCTTAAATATACAAACCATTAAATCAACTCTGTGGGTGTTCAAAATTGGAAACAGAGAGGACATAAGTGGTAAACATGTTATCCCTTCCCACATATTCCAACTTTTAAAACTTTTTATTAAATGTGCTTACACACACTCTCTTTGTCTACATAAAGTCCTTTAAATTCAGGAGTATCTTCGTTATTTTCTTTTCTTTGCTTCTTTTGTATGGATGGACTAGATACTCTAAGCTTTTAGACTTGCAATATTAGCCACTGAGTCAGAACAGAGTGATAACCAGAGGCAATGGATGGCGTTTGGACACCAGCTCTGATGAAAGCATTGTAATTATTTGCTCCCTTGTCTTGTGTATGCTTCCAGTTCATTACAGCATGAATCACAACCACATTCCTAGAATCAACCATAATAAACTGACCACAAAACCAGCTACTGACATCATGGCAGAAAAATCTAAATGCCACCTATTTCTCTAGAAATAAAGAGAACAAAGAACTTGATTTTTGAAAACTCTAGTCAAATGGTAAAATTTTCACACCATCACTCCTAAATCAGTTCTGAACTGAAGGCACTTGTAAGATTATAACCTTAACTCAAATTCTTGGATCAAGTATTTTGAGTCTAAACCAGAAAACTCTTCATTAATATCCTGAAAAATGTGTGGTAGGAAAGATGTATGTGTCCAGTCCACACAATCCAGTACACACTTTCATTTAGATTCATTGCATCATGTGTTGCATTACAAATGTTTGTAAGTAAACTCTTATTGCACCCTTACATTTATGAGTATAACATCAACCTTAGTCCAAGAATGTTTCATAATTTTTGTATTGTCCATATAAATCAAACTAATCAGGGCAGGGGCAAATACATCGTTCTCATCAGCAGTTTCATAAGCAAACAGATCGAGGATGCATGTAGGCAAAGGTGATGTACAGCTTGGCCTTTGACCAGCTTCCCTGCAACCTTCTAACTGAGTATGCATTTTCAGTCTTTTCTGCAGGACTGTGTCAAATCAGGAGGCACTGCTGACTCTACCGCTGAGCCACAAAGTTATTTTACTCCAGAACTATTTAGCACCTCATCCTCCCTATTTAGCACTTGACTCCCAAGTGCCACAACACTCTTGATGAAGTTCCATCTTTCAGATGTCCAGGTAACATTACTGGCATCTTGGATCCTTTATAGCTGCATCTCCCATAAAAATCAGATTTCTTGTGCTTCCCAGAAATTAATTCTAAAGTTGCTTCCCTCTTACCACAGACCCATGGGTCCATGTCATCTGCATGTGAATACAGCTGTCATACCGGTCTGCATCACTTCAAGCCATTTTCTAGACGAATGGTACTTGCAAGCAGTGTAGTATTGGCCATAAGAGATCTGCTTAACGTGCACAGAATGGGGTAATGCACTCTAAGATAAATTAAACAGTCTCAATCAACTGTAGAATCAAGAACAGAACAAGCAACCACTGAGATTTTCTAGAGTAGGAAGGTTTAAAGATGAGGGTGAAGTCTAGTCACTCCATCTTTTTTACTGTAAATATTCACTAATATTTCAGAAAGTTTCTTGATGCTTTGATTCTTCTATCTAATTTTCATTGATGTCAGTGGTATTATATTAACAATCAAATCCTTCCATCAGAATTATCCAATCCCACTCATTTTGATAGGATTTCACAGATATAACATGCTTTATTCTGGTCTCCATAGTTGAATTTTTTAATTAAATATGCACAAAGGCTGAAATCTAGATAGAATGAAAAGATTTGTAAACAGTAATTCACAAAACTAAGAAAGATGAAAAGCGACTTGTGTCATGAGAGTTAAACTAATGAATTTGATAAATCCATGTCTTTTACCCAAGATACCATCATAATAATTTTCATTCTTTCTTTTCTCTGATATCCCCAAAAGACAGTATCTGCTGTAGCTGGCACTGCTAGCACATGGGTAGAACAACCAACGCAGAATGTGTCAAGAACAAAATTCAACCTGTATCTCCCTCAGAAGGACTGCGTTTATAATTCACTTCTCTAGCCTGACAAAGATTTTTATGAAAACTGTACGAACTTATTCATTTGGGGGATTTCTACTTCTCTGTCAAATCTGGATGCAATATTTTGTGAGACAGGATTTTCTCACAAAACTTCGAGACTGTTTCACTAGGGTTCAACATAAATATCCTAACATCACTG